>JAYEVE010001029.1:0-85711 GCA_036346375.1 Guadua angustifolia | reverse complement strand
CGGCCTAACGCTTCCTGCGCCTTTTTGAGCCCTTAGCTTCCCCGAGCTCCCTAGCTCCTCCACTCAGGACGAGGTAGTTCAAGGCCGCCCTTGGCCCTCGCCATGTAATTCGATGCAATCCTTCTGCAGATCCTAAGCAATATATCACCACCACATAAACCGAAGTAGGACGTTCAGCCCAAACTAGTATACACCTTGGGCTCACTGAGTCAACCATTCAAGGGGAGGGAACGCGCGGCCCCTAGGCTTACAAATTTACTTGCTTGCTTCACTTAAACACCGGATAGCTTGGGTTGTTTCCACAGATTCCACTGACAGACCCCGCCAACGCATCAACGGTGGTTGACTACTCCCTAGACGGAAGGTATGGTTCGTGAGAGGGCGCCTTCGGGTCGAAACCCCAATGTCTCTCCAATGATGGATCTCGAATCAACAAACTAATAGACACGATGATGTATCCAGTTCGTGGCCCCAGCTCTGTAATGGCCCCACGTCCCCGCCGATTCTTTGTTGAGGAAATGTGACGGGGATTACAATGGTTTTTGAGCTTGGGTGAGTTCTCTCTTCTTCTTTCAACCTCTCGATCTCTCGATCTTTCGTCCCTCCGTCGCTTCATCCCATGCACCGAGGCGCCCTTATATAGACGGGTTGGCCCGGACAGGGAAGAAGGTGACGCTATACTTATCTACAACACATTAATTTCACCCATCATTCCAACTTCCACATCGACCCACGACTCATTTATTACACACGCCTCCATGGCCTTGTCCTTCAAACCTCATTTAATGTCGGTGAGTGGCTTCGCCCGGTCCGCCCGGGATATGACGCCTCCTGAGGGGTTGGTAAGAGGCGGTCGGTGTTTAAATGTAACCGCAAGTAGATTTGTAAGTCTAGGGGCCACGCTGCCTCGCTTCCTTGAATGGGTAGACTTGAGTCCATGATTTATAATCGTTCGGGCTGAATATCCCTACTTCCAGCTCAGGTGGTAGATCTCGCTGTTCGGAGTGTGGCGGTTACATGCGAGAGCTAAGGATACGACTTAGCGCGGTCTGACCGAGGAGGCCCGAGGCCATGAACGCCCACTGGGTGGAAGGTCTGAGTCGGTCCTGAGAGCAAATGGGACAGAATGCAAGATATGAAAGAGTTCCCCCCTTTCCCAGAGGGCCTGCCTCCCTATATATAGTCGGAGGGGGCAGGTTACACGGGAATTTAGAGAAAAAAGGTAGGAGGAGGCTACACCCAGGAGTCCCGATCTTCGGTCTTGATGACTGACATTTCCTGTTCATCCCATGCTGGGTTGGTAGACACAACTGATAGTGTACTGCGCGCACCTGCCTCTCGCTCTGTGCTGACAGTCGGGACGTTGTTCCGGCTGGTGTTTGCCTAGGGACGGAGCGCCCTCCACCACTCGCCTCGACAATGCGATGGATCGTGCGCTCGACCTAGCAACCCTTGCGCCATCCCGGGAAGGAGCCACCTACCCGGCATGGACGTCGTGTCCATGGGACAGGTGGCCGGCTTGGAGTCGACCGTCGAGCGGTGGAGATTTATCGAGGCTCTGTCCGGGGGCCTGGTTGGAACCCGTGGGAATTCCCGACCAGTAGCTTGTTCGGTGCCTGTGAGGATGTCCGACCGGCTGCCCGGTAGGAGCGCTCCAGAAGACCGAGAAAAATACGATCTTGAAATGGACGTATACTTTGCTGTGTGGTACCCTTTGTATGAGTATTCACAAGAGCCCTCGGGTCAGCCCCAAACGCAGCGCTCTCGATGGACCCTTCGGTTTTACCGGGCAAGGTTTCCTCAACCGTGTTAAGCTTTGATCACGGGTAGCGGCGGGTCTTCGAAGGTAACCACTTTGCATGGACGGATCCGACCGATCCCGATCGATCGGTTTTGATTGGGTAAGGTCTGGCGGAAGACCCGGGGGTAGCCCCAAGCCCCGAGAGTCGGAGAGTCGGGCCGAGGGCTTACCTGGAAGGCGCGGCATCCGTCTGGGCGAACGATGGACTCCAAATGGCCCGAGCCCCAAGCAGACGGGGCTAACCTCACCGGGCGAGTCCGGACCGACTTGGTTGGTATGGATACCCGGATGCTTCGTAGCAAGGCTGCGGTTCCCGAGTGCTCGTTTTACGTCGTAGCTAGACATGGCCGTGGTCGGCAGGGAGATCCAGATGCCTTCGCGAGAGGTTCTGGTTCCCGAGTGCTCGTTTTACGTCGTAGCTAGACGAGTTAGTAGGGCTGGTTTAACGCCGCAGCTAGGCGAGGGGCAACCGTCCCGAGTCCTCGTCGGGCGAGGCTATCAATGGGAGGAGAGGCCGCTGTCGGTCCCATGTGTACGCCCGCCTCCACTGTGTGGGAGGTGGAGGGTGAGCAAGTCGCGTGTTTGCCATACGTCGGCCTACGAACACCGTGGCTCGTGGAGCTACAAACGGGTTATCCGAGTGGGCCTCGGGATCAAGCGATCTCGAGCGGATGCGATCCTGCGTCCGTGTAAACCGACACTGGGGAGACCTATAAAAACCTTTCTTTTACTCGATCCCCGTGTCGACCTCGAAGTTCGTTAAGTAACTCATGGGCGCGGGCAACTGTTACGCCTTTCGAGGGCTCCGCGGAGAGTTTAAAAGTATGGTCTTGGACACGAGTTAAAGCGATTAGGTCATCCGTCAACCCAACTAGAGACCCATCGAGGGTCGCTTTAAACCCGCCTCGCCGATTTGTTCTGTCAAGGCCGGAATCCACTTGGTGGATTTTTCTGTTACCGCGAAGGTGTCTTAATCGGGCATTCATGCCCTTCGCCACCATGCGAGGTTACCACGTCCGGGGGCTTTTTCCCACTCTCCTGGCCACGAGCCGCGTCGAGGCGAGATCGAGGAGGTCGGCTGGGCATCTCGCCTGCTTGGCGTCCGGCGCCTGCTCGAGATGCACGCTGCGGCGGAAATTAAATGCGGCGAAATGATTAGGGAGTGATACGCCTCACCGCCGAGGTGGCGGGCGGTTTGAATGGATCGGCGACGCTTCATCCGAGACGAGGTCTTGTCCAAAGATTTGTCTCTGCTGGTGGCGCTCGCTACCGACGCTGTTTTGGTCGGTGCCTGCTCGGCCACCCATAAGTTCAGCCACTGGAGGGTGCTGGGCTTGTTTTTGCCTTTGCTTTGCCGCCTTTTCGCTTTGCCTTCCTTGCCTCCAAATTTTACTCCGAGACGAGAAAAGGAAATATGAATCGGGAGAGGGTCTCTTACATTCTTCCCTCCGATTTTATTGCTCAGGTTCGGAGATGTCGTGGTCGAGGCACCACCACCCAACCACGTGCGCTTCGGCCGGAGAGGAAAGGGATTCATCCTCAGTAGGATGTCTCGAAGTGGAGAGTGCCGACGGGGAATGTGGAACCAGCGCCGGGGGAAGGGGAGATCATGGTGCCCACTTGGTTTTACGAGCCCGGGTTTGGACTCCCGCTTCATCCTTCGTCCGGGTTGCAGACTACTACGAGGTGGAGGTGCACCACCTCAACCCAAACGGCGGCTCCACATAAGCGATCTTCATGACGCTTTGTGAGGCATTCCCCGGGATCGAGCCTCACCAAGCGCTAGGGAAGTACTTCTTCACGCCTGCCAGGAGAGACAAGATTGCCCGGAAGCCACCGGCCTATGGGAGGGGCAGCCTGGCAGCAAGGCGCTCCGGGACGTGGGCCTGAGTACATCCCCTTGAAGTTTTCGTTGTCGAACCGGGGGTGGCACTCCGAGTGGTTCTATGCTCGGAACCTAGGAGGTAGCGCCCCGGTGTTCACCGGCTGTCTCCCCGAGTTGAAGGACGAATGGGGCTGGGGCCCCGATCAAAGGGAGAAGAAAAAGGTGGAGCTGATCCGAGAGCAGATCAAGCTCCTACAGAGCTGGCCCGACCGGCAAGGAATTGTTGCACGATGCATTCATGAGAATGCTGCTGCAACCCCTATGGAAAGGGTGCGCCTGACTGTACCAGAGTGGCGGGCATCCGACCCCATGAGGATGGTCGCAGCAGTGCTCTCTGCTGAGCTTGAGGCCAGGTGGCTCTGTGCTGGGGCGCCACCGCACAAGCGGTGGCAGCCTCAACCATTCTCGGTGGGGAACCCTTGATTTGGTGATTCGTCCGATTCCTTTCCTCTTTTCCTTTCACCCCCTAGGCCTTAAGCATGCGCTTGACCGCGCTTTTGTGCTCCCCAGGTTGGGCAAGATGGTGTCATGCGCGATGTCGCCAGGAGAAGCAAGAGAGCCCAGCTCACAGGGCGCTGCCACTGAAGAATCCTGACCGCAAGAAGCGGCAGGAGGAAGAAAGGGGAAGAGGAGGAGAGAGCGCATGACAAGTCTGGGCACATGAGGAGGCTCTGTCTGTGTCGATCGCCACAAGATGACCGATGCGAGTCGTTCTCGAGCCGGTATGTGATGGGCTGGATGATCCGTGATGAGGCTTACTCTCGGCCGCACGCGGCGCCGCCTAACGAGGGTGTCAAGACGAAGGCCGCTTATCGCTGGTCTCAGTGAGGTCTCCGAGGAGACGCCCCGGGAAGCTGGAGGGCGATTCACCTCCGCGGGAGGCCGACGAAGAGGCGCAGGTCTTCTGCCGCCGCTCTCGCCGACGTGGCGTGCTCGAGCGAGGTGGTTCGCCGAGATACGGCTACGGGTTCGCAGCAGGATTGGGGCGTTGAACGCCGAACCATCGCTGTCAGCAGAATTGGGACCACCGTCGGAGGCTCCAGGGAGGTCGAGGCGTGAGAAGATTCTGGCACCCCTTGACGGGTCGGGGTCCCAGCCGGAGGTCGCAGGAGACGGCGAGGACTTCCCGCCGCCACGGACCTGTGCTAATGGCGCCATCCTCGGCGCCATTGTCCTCTGACGCCGAACCCAAAGGCCCGACAGAGGGGGTGATCCAGACGCCGGAGGTGGTTGATACCGAGTCGCAGGTGGAGGCGGGCGACGCCCACTCATGACCTATGGCCCCCTCGGCTCGGCTAACCTTGCGGCAATGATCCGTCTGCAGCGGCTGCTCGTTCGCTGACATCGAGGCAGAGGCTGTGTCGTGGGGGCCCGCCAAGAGGGTGCGTGAATGGGTGGAGGCTCTCCCGAGCCAGATTCGGTAGGTCCGCTTTGCCCTCGGCCAGATGACGGGCGCTGAAAATTATCTCGACATCACCCGTCCGACCACTGTAAGCCGTAAACCGCTTAGCTTCCGCTTTGACTTGCTCTTAGCTAGCCAAGAAAGCAAATGCAAGGCTCGGTTTTTGAAGTTGTTAAAGGATCACTCGAGAGAGAAGTCAGCGTCCCTCCATATTTTGCACGAGCGGATGATGGCCACCACGAAGGAGGATTTGCCACAAGACTCAGTCGCACGAGGTTCGGGAAGCCTCGGGCGCGCTGAGCGCAAGTGAGGCGGAAGAGACTCGCCGAGAGCCGCTTGAGAAGCGCTGCAACCGAGTCCTGTCGAGGTGAGGATATCCGAGCTCGAGGCACTGCGGTGGCCAACAGCCAAGGATGTCGCTGTTGCCGCAGAGAAGGCCGCGCGGTCGGAGGTGGTGCGCCTTCAAGGCAAGCGCGACCAAGCTCGGGTGGAGTCGAACTCCATCAGGAAGGACACCTCACGTGAGCAGTAGGCCCGGGCTAAGGCCGAGGAGGACTTCCAGCACCTGGAGACTTCCACAGCTAGTAAGCAACCCGATCCTGGTCCAGCCTTCTACGATCGGCTCGTTGAACCTTCTTTTTGACTTTGCTTCAACACGTAGAGTTGCGGAAGGATCTCAGCGATGCCGTGGAGGCACAGAGTTGGCGGTGGAGGACCACAGCTGCTTCTTCTGATCTTGTTAGAGTTGAGCGTCAGAGAGACACTAGAGTCCGCCTTCTTCTTTTGTGGTCGTACTTTGAGGCGCCGTGTAATTCAAGATTGGGTTCCCAAGTCTTCACTTTATCCCAAGATCGAGTCTTCTCTTCGACTTGATCAGTTCGGCCGGATGGGGAAGGGAGATGTTTGGATTGTTGACTCCGGTTGTTCTCGCCATATGACCGGAGATTCTCGTTGGTTCTCTTCCCTAGTCCGAGCCCCTAGTGATGAGTTGATCACCTTGGGGATGCGCTTGAGTAGGGTCATTGCAAAAGGTACCATCCTGCATTAATGAAAGTTTTATTCTTAAAGATGTTGCCTTAGTAAGTAAACCGCAATACACCTGCTTTACGTTTCATTAGACTTTATCGATGACTCTTTCGAGGTAAGCTTCAAGAGTAATGCTTGTAGAATCCTCGATTCATCAGAGAGTTAGTTTATGGATTTCTAGATTTGGGAGAGTCTTTCGTGCTGATTTTTCGCTTTCTTCCGGAGACTCTCTTCGGTGTTTGATTGCTTCTGAGTCCCGTGATCTCTCCTTCTAGCATAGGAGACTTGGTCACATTGGTTTTGATCATTTGACCAGAGTTAGCACCGCGATCTTATTCGTGGTTTGCCCAAACTCAAGATGGTCAAAGACTTAGTTTGCTCTCCCCACCGACATGGCAAGATGGTTATCGCTTCTCATCCTCCATCCACCGTGAGTGATGATCGATGCACCAGACAGCTTTTACACATGGACACCGTTGGTCCAAATAGAGTGCAACAAAGAGGAGGAAGTGGTATGTCCTTGTCATTGTTGATGATTTTTCGAGGTATTCTTGGGTATTTTTTCATGGCCTCAAGGATGAGACTTTTTCACTTCAGGATTTGTTAGTAGGTTGTCTATTGAGCTCCTGTGTGCATTACGAGCTATACGCAAAGTGATAATGGCACGTAGTTCAAGAACTCCTACTTTGAGAGTTTCTGTGGAGTCCGGTTAGAGCATCGCTTCTCCTCTCCATACGCCCCTCAACAAAATGGCGAGGGAAAGGAAGAATAGGACCTTGGTTGAGATGGCCAGACGATGCTAGACGAGTACAAGACTCTAGGAAGTTTTAATGAGGCTATAGCTACCGCTTGTCATGTTTCCAATCGCTTTTGAGAGCACATTTGCATCGCACTTTTATGAGTTGAGGTATGGGCAAAGCCCGTTTCTCATTTTCGCTTTTGGTTGCAAGTGTTTCATCTTGAAGTCCGCAACCTAGATAAGTTTGAGTCTCGCTTCTTCCGATGGTATTTTTCTCGGGTTACTCGACTTCTTCTCGTAGCTATAGGGTCCGGAGTTGTGATGCTAATAGGATCATAGAGACCGTGGACGTGACCTTTGATGAGGCTAGCCTGTGCTAGACCCGATATTTCAGCTCTTCTTATCCCTCCGAGACCATCTTTGTAGAGGATGAGGATGATGGAGATGATGGTGTTCCACCCGATCCAGCCTCTCTTCACCGAGGTGCCTCCTGCTTCCATTTCTCGCACCTCAGAAGATCACTTTTGCCTTCAGACTCTCCTTCAAATGAGTGGCTCTGCTCCTACCTCTTCTCCTCAAGAGGTAGAGGCCACTTCGCTTCGGGTCCTCCTTGCCACATTCAACGCTTCATCCACCGAAAGCAGATCATTGGTGATCTGCTTGAGCGTGTGACACGCCAAAATCAGCTTATCTTCTTTCTGCCTTCACTCGCCTTTGTTGCCTCTTTTGAGCCAAAGGATGTTACTCATGCATTATCCGATGAATCATGGATTAATGCTATGCATGAGGAACTGGAAAACTTTGAGAGGAACAAAGTTTGGCGACTTGTAGAGCCCCCATCTGGTCATAATGTCATTGGGACCAAGTGGGTGTTCAAAAAACAAGCAGAGTGAGGATGGGGTTGTCGTTACAACAAGGCTAGGCTAGTTGCACGAGGTTTCACTCAAAGTTGAGGGTCTTGACTTTGAGGAGACCTTGCCCTGTAGCTAGACTAGAGGCAATTAGAATATCGCTTGCATTCTCTCATCCCAAGGCTTCAAGCTTTATCAAATGGATGTCAAGAGTGCATTTCTCAATGGCTTCATTGAGGAAGAGGTGTATGTCAAGCAACCTCCGTGATTTGAGAGCCCCAAATACCCGAACCATGTCTACAAGCTTTCCAAAGCCTTGTATGGACTTAAGCAGCCCCTAGAGCTTCAGATGAGAGGCTTAAGTCCTATCTTCTCACCATGGTTTCAAAATGGGTATAGTAGACAAAACTCTATTCATCGACACCGTGATTCTCATTTCCTTCGCCGTCCGATTTATGTGGACGATATTATTTTGGTGGCTCATCTCACCTCTTGTGTCTCATTTTTCTCAAGTGATGAGCACAGAATTTGAGATGAGTATGATGGGTGAGTTGAGCTACTTTCTCGGCTTCCAAATCAAGCAGACTGGAGGGTACTTTCCGCACCAAGGTAAGTACACTCGGGACCTCTGAGACGGTTTGATATGTCCGATGGAAAGCCCGTGATGACTCCTATGGCCACCATCGCTGTCCTCGAGCCCGATGAGGATGGTGAGCTCACTGATCAAAGGAGTTCCGAGCATGATTGGCTCCCTCTTGTATCTTCTTCGCTCATGACCGACATACACTTTGTCGTGTGTATGCGCCGATTTCAGCTTCTCCTCGCATCTCTCATCGCCAAGCGGTGAAGCGATCTTCGTGTACCTTCGAGCTAACATTGATTATGGTATTTGGTACTCTTCTTCTTCTTGTCTATCTCTTAGAGCCTTTTCTCGATGCACTTTTTTGGTCAGAGGATAGATAGGAAGAGCACTTCTCGCACTTGCCAATTCATTGGCACTTCTCTTGTTTCTTGGTCATCTAAGAAGCACCGAGTCGCATACCAATCACCGAGGCCGAGTATGTTGTCAGCAGCCTGCTTGTCAGAGCTGTGTGCTCGATGAGATCGACCTTGCAGACTTTGGGTTAGAGATAGAGAGTGTTCCACTTTTTCTGTGATAACACTTCGCTATTTGCATTGCCAAGAACCCAAGCAAAGACTTTACTTCAAGCACATTGATATTAGATATCACTTCCTTAGAGACCATGTGGAGAAAGGAGACATAGTGCTTCAGCCAGGAGAGTGACCACTAGTTGGCCGATATCTTTACCAAGCCTTTGGATAGCTCTAGGTTTGTTGCCTTGAGGAGTGAGCTTGGTGTCGTGTGCCCTTACGGCTTATTGTGAGGGGTTTGTACTTTATGTATTATATGTATATATTTTCTTCCAGTTTTTCCCTTCTTTTGTCTTGTTCTGGGTGCTATGGGTTTTCTTTTCTAGAGTTCTGAGTTCACTTCACCTAGACTTCTGGCATGCCTCGGCATGGACCTCTCATCTTATGCTTTAGGATGCTATTCTCTTCTTCTTCTCGGTTGAGCTCACTCACAGTCTTGTAGGTCTAGCAGGTGTTGGGCCCCCTGGTAGACAGTGTCTGTTTGCTCCTGGCCGGAGTTTGAGAGCTAGCTTTCCTTTGTCACTATTGGGGAAGATGAGAGCGAGTTTGAGCCTAGTGTTCTCTGCTATCTTTTCTATACTCTATAGTCACCCGATGCCATAGCTTGACTTCTTCCTCCATTCTCGTGTTTCGCTTTAATTGAGTTCTTTTCGACCTTTCTTGAGCTTAATCTTGCTAATAACTCAATTTGAACCAGATTTGTGCTTAAAATGGAATCACATGTTGAGGGGAGTTTAAGAATCTGCCTCATTCATTGCATATAGACTTGATTTTTCATTTTATGAGCTTTGTCTATTATGCAATTGACTCAATCTTCATGTAATGCACCTTGCTACATCTTTTGAAGAAAATCACTAGCTTCGGGTTGTCCAAGTTCATCCATCATGCTAAGCTTGTTAAAATTTGAAAATTGAAAGTTTTAACTGAAAAACTTGATGAAACATGTTGCTTTTTCTTGCTAAGTTTCATCTCTAGAGGTATTTACCATGATTTGTGAAATTTTGGAGTTCTCTAGAGTCCCTATAGCAACTTGGGTGAAACTAGCTTGATCCATACTTGAGTCCTTCCAATTGCTCATATGTGCTAAAATGAAAACAAAAATTGACTCTTTTGTGCAAAATTGATCTCAACACTTTGCATTCACGAGACCCGCCTCCCATTGCACTTGGGATGAACTTGGAATGCATCGTGTATGACCAAGACCATCCTCTTAAGAGTTCTTCTTGAGATGGTCAAGATGGCATGAGTCAATTACTCTTGAAAAATGCAAATAAACAAAAAAAACATATGTGGGTAAAGAATGCAAATTATGTCAAACATTTGCACCCCGCTATGTCTTTTCAAATACTAAGGCAAAAGTCGCATTATATGGAAAATAAGCTCAAGGACCTTGTATGCACTTCTAGATTTCCCAAAGTGTTGAGTAGGTTGAACTCTAGGTTTTCCATTTGATCCTATGAGTGGTGTTTGCTTCTAGTTTTGAAACTTTTGCTAAGTTTTGCACTTGTTCCAATCTTGTTAAAATAAAATCTTGTAAACAAAGCTTGTGAGCAAAATGAATTTGTTCTTGGAGACATCCAAGTTTAGTCATTTTCTAAATTGATTAGCTTGGTGTCATATCTTGATCTGGCTTGGATAATCTTCAAAGCTCCTTAGGTTGCATCTCATGCATACATATTCAAAGGGGATAAAAGAAAAAATTTTGACTTATTGATGTCTATATTGCCAAAAGGGGAGAAAATGTAGAAAAGGCATCTTCAAAGGAAAAATTTAATCCACCTTGATTCTTATGATCTTTGTGACAATTGCAAATTTTTATGATCATAAGCATATTCGAAAGTGTTCATTGTGAGTTTTATTGATATTTTAGAGCTTTTGTGGAAAACTTGCTCTTTCTTTTATATTGCTCTAAAAATCTTTCTAGCCAACTTGGTCATGATATTATTTCCTTCTCTCGACCGAGTTTCGCTTTGCATTCAAATTGCTTTCTTCTTCTCCTTCAAACTCAAACTTATGCCTTTTCATGTGTTTGTCAATATACTCATCAAGGGGAGATTGAAAGACCATGTGGAGGTCTATCCTTGTGTGTGATGAATAATTGACAAGTGTTGAGCTTGGTTTGATTCAAATTGAGTTTGATTTGAATTGGATCTTCAAATTGAAGCAATTTGAGTGTTGGTTGCTTTTCCTAGTGCTACCTGCCAGGCGTGAGCACCGACCATTGGGCTTAATTATGATTGATTAATGATTGTGGGATAATCATTGAAAATATTTGTGGGCATTGCTATGTGAAAGGTTTTTCCTTGTCTTTGATGGTTGCAGGCGACGGTGCTAGGTCATGGTGAGGCGAGGATGACCGGACTAGGCGAGGAGCGCTGAGGTCCAGACGGTCGGGAGATCGCGGAAGATGATCGGAGACGGAGTCCGGCAAGCCAAGAAGATAAGGAAAGGAGATGATGCTAGCTAGATGTCGCGTGGATCAATGAGGCCCGCTTGATTGCGGTCTAGTTGATAGGTTAGCGGGTCTAGGTAGTATGCTTTGAAAACCGTGCAAGAAAACCCGTATGTGTGTGGGTTTTGGGTTAGCCTTGCATGGCTGTGTGAGTGGGTTAATCCTAGCCCTTAGATGAGTGTCCTAGGTTGAGGGACTCATCCAAGGGTGGTAGGTGACCCAAGAGTTGTATAAATAGGGGTGGAGGGGTGGCCTCCTCCCCTTGAAGGTTTGAGTTGCTCCTTTGAGCTTTGCCCACATGAAGTGAGGCTTTGTAAACCTTCCCACCAGAAATACAAAGAAATTTCTTTGCATCATTGTGAATTTAAATTCGTGATTTACATTATGTCTTTACTTTACGCAATTTAAATTCAGCATTTACATTACGCATTTACTTTCCGCAATCTACATTCATGCAATTTGGATTTGCCTCCCCTCCTTCTAAATGCTGATCTTGGATGTTTTGAGTGTGTTCATATGGTTTTACATCTCTTTTGCACTCTTTGATTGAGTAGAGATCATCTCTTCTTTCAAGTTCCAGTTCTGTCCAGAACTTATTTTTCGCGCAGCAGTTAGTCTTTGATTTTTAGAAAAATCTAAAAAAATCCTTCTTGAGTGATTCTTGTCGGAGATTGTGCGGGACTCCTATACTCATCTGTAGAAAAAGTTTGGAGTCCACTGGTTTCACCGTTTGGGTGCTATGAAGTGAAAACCGAGCCCCAAATTTTCTGCCCGAAGTTTCTGACTGTCTGTGTTCATAGATTTATGATGATTTTTCTACTTGGCTTTTTGATCTGAATTTTGGTGGAGAGCTTCACGACTCATCTACTCATAGGGAACAAATTTCTCATAATTTTGTGAGCAGCAGAAACCCACCAACCTCCTGTTCAAATTAAAGACAGATTCTGGAAATATCTGCTTTTGCTTTTCTAAAAGAGACTTTTGTGTTTTGGCTTGATCTCATTTAGAAAAGAAGTATTTCAATTGATTCCTCTTTCTTTTGGACACTTGACAACCAGGATTGTGATTGAAAAATCCCTCACATATTTTATGGATAATATTCATGTAAACTAGGGATGCACATAGTTGTCTAGTCGTTCCGTTTTTATGGTTTTTCACGATTTCTTTGCGCGATCTTTTCTCGGTTTTAGTTGGAGTATTTTGGGGAAAATTTATTTATGACCATTCACCCCCCCTCTGCTCACCATCTCGATCCTTCAGATGAATTTTTGAGTCCGAGAGTGAAAACCAACTCCTTACTAAGAATGAAAGAGCTTTGAATGCTAAAATGTGAAGGAGTTCAAAAATTCTATGGTAGATGGCTCGTGCAATGTTTATATACTCAATTCGATGAATATAGCCAAGTACCTACCACAAAGGATGACTGTAACGGTCGAATGTCAAATTTGAGTTAAAACATCGCATACGGACCAAAAACAATTTTAGCGACATCGATCATGTGTATCATGGACCAAATCAGCACATTCATGACGGATCGAAGATCGGTCCGTCATAGATAGGCAAGATAAATAGCCATGTGTATGGCGTAATCGAAAAATCGGTCCGTTATAGATATAGCCCGACAAAGATGAATTTTGACATGATCAAGGACTAAAGAAAGATTTTTGAGCAAAGACTTTAGACACAAGATATTGAAATTTATTTTCGGTCTAAAAGCTTTTTGAGATAATAATTTCTAAATAGTGAGATGATATATATATATATATTTTTAAATAAGATTGAATATTTCAAAAGAGTTTAAATAATGCATCTCGATATCTGAAATAGCAAAGGCTTATAAGATTTATGCCGGACCAAGAGTTAGGTCCGCTATAGATGGGCAATAGAGAAGTTTCAAAATTTCACATAGGTATGTATCTTGGGACCGAAAAATCGGTCCATTATAGATGTATGGTTCTGAGACTTTTGCCTTTGCTGAAGCCACATGTATGCCAGACCGAAAATTCAGTCCGTCATAGATGGGTCAGAGAAGATATGTTGAAACTATCACAAATGATTGCAACAGACTTAAAAAAATGAAAACATAGAATTTGGTCTGTTGAAATGCAAGGAATTTTGTCAAAACAATATTTACTCAATTTTGGTTCAAGAATTGGATAAAGCAAATGATTTAACTCCAAGTTGTCTAGACTTTTGTTTACCTAATGAACCAAAATACCAACTTGTGCTAAGTCCTCTTGATAGTACAAATTGATGTAAATGAAAATTCCTAACTACTTGACTTGAACCAACTCCCAAGTTTGAAACTATCAAATTAAAACACCTTAGTCTTGTTTGTCCAACATGTTCCATCCATGATTTCAGTATATGAGAGTATTATTAACTTGGTCATCAACACCAAAACCAATAAACAATATATAATCAAAATTGAGGGGGCCTAGATGCTATCGTGCCCTTGGGCACGGGCGCCCAGACAGTGATGCCTCGCGTCCCATCAAGCAATACCGCTCGGGCTAAAATCGAAGAGTCACGCTGCGCCTTCCGGTCGGCAGGTCCTTTCACCTCCAGCCTAAATCGTATTTTAATGCGAGGTGGGAGACGTGGATCGACACGCCCCGCCGCGTGGGACGGGAGTTATCGCGCAGCGGCGCGTTCGGGCAACGCCGCGCTTTGCTTCCTCCGCTTCACAAGATATAAATACGGCGCTGAGGAGCAACCATGCATAGCCATTCTTGCTGTCTTCCTACTCTCCCTTTGCCTCTTCGCGATAAGGGAGGGGAAGGGGAGAAGACTCAAGTGGTGATGGCGAGCGGGGGCGACGATCGAGGGCCGGCAAGCGGGAGGCGGCGGCGGATCCTCGGGTCGACCCCAAGAGACCTCACCATCGCCGGTCGTCCTCGGCGAGCGAGAGGGGCTCAGACCGCCTCGCCGACCTTCCGCATCGTGGATCCTCTTCGAGTGAGCTTCCGCTCAATGCCGGATGATTTTGATTTCGACTTGCCGACGCCGAGCTTTTTCCTTCTTTACTGCAGAGCTTCTGGCTCGGGATCAGGCCGGCCGTCAGCCGCGGTCGCAAGGACCACCTCGGCAGGGAGGCGGCACCGCTGGGCTGCTCGGATAAGCTCCGATCGCCGGCAGCCTCGGCTCGAGCCGTTTATGATGACGCGGCCGAAGCCTCCTCGGATTCTGGCCGCAGCTGCCACGCCCAGAGGCGGAGATGCCGAGGCGCTGGCCGGATCTCGAGCCCCGGAGGAGAAGCTCACCGAGGCACGCGAGAGGCGCGCGCAGTTTTAAGCCGGGCGCCACGGAGGAGCCGCCAAAGTGCACGAGGAGTCCTGGACCTTGCGCGAGGATCTTATGAACGTGCTTGGTCCAGCCTTCGAGAGCATGGCCAAGAGCTTCAAGCCACTAGGGGTGGAGCTGCAGGAGCCGCCGGAGCGTAATGAGCTGCATTACGCCTTCGGCCTCTCCCGCGCGGCTAACGCCTTGGCCGACCTACCCTGTGCCCTACGCGAGCGCTCCGCTCGCGAGGGGCGGGAGGTCGCCATCGCCGTGGCGGAGTATGTGCTGGCCTGCTGTGCCAGCCGCAATGCCACTTTCGACCCGATCGCGACCGTCGACGGGGTTGAAGGAGACGCAAGACGCACGGCTAGAGTCGCGTCGGCGCGAAGATTGTGGCAGGCTCGTCATGTCGACGCGAAAGCAATGACAATTTAAGGACGACGACTTCGCCGGATGAGCCCCCAGGCGGTCGTGTCTAACTTTTGCTTCTCGAAGGTGTAATCATGTATATGTCTGATGTCATGGACTTTTGGGGGATTTTGCCAGATATTTCGTATTTCTTTTATATAATGCATGCTCATCGAGCGACCATAGCCCTTAGGAACAGCGGGGGTTGCTAGAGCGTAGGTCGGGGTGCAAAGACTTTGAGGCAAATGCAAAACGGCAAAAGGCCCAAACAGTCCAAAAGACGCGTCCGAGATCGACCATGGATCACCTCGCGTGGTTTTCCCTTTTTCCACGAGGCGCTACTTCGCAACCGTAGCCGCTAGGGCGTAGGCCATAGCGCCCGGGTTGAGAGGGTCACCGTCAAGGGATCCAATGGTTGGCCGGGCGCTATCTTAAATAGCATACGAGCAAGCAGCCCCGAAAGGCGCGCGAGACCGGATGTGGTCGGCGACAAAGACTTTCGAACCCCAGGGATTTGATAAAAATGTGTGAATAAAGATGAAGGTCAGGGACAGAATCTCCTTAGCTTCTCAATATCCCAGGCGTTTGACATAGCGTGATCCTCGGCGCCGCTGAATCGAGAGGTGCCGAGTCGGAGGATCCCCATGGCGCTTTAAGGGAACGGACAAAGAAAGATGTTCTCGACAAAGAACACGCCTACCGGCTCCCGGAGAGGCTCGAGATAGCCGCCCATGGCCCCGGGTCCTCGGTCGGGACGCCCGTGCAAGATTGCCAAGCCGAGGCGATGCTCCGACGGGCGTGGGGGAAGCACTGAAGACCGTGTGACCCCCTACCAATTGTTGGAGAAAAAGCCATCAAGGAGGAGATGGGAATCCGGAGATCACGAAGATGACGCCATGAGGCCCCTACTCGGGCGCGCCAACTGTCGGTGTTTCGTGTAACCGGCAAGTAGATTTGTAAGTCTAGGGGCCACGCATCCCCGCTCCTTGAATGGGTAGACTCGGGAGTCCATGATTTATACTGGTTCGGGCTGAATATCCCTACTTCCAGTTCGTGGTGGTAGATCTCGTTGCTCAGAGTGTGGTGGTTTACAAGCGAGAGCTAAGGACAGACCCTTAGCACTCATCCGAGTGAGGAGGCCCAGAAGCCATGAACGCCCACTCGGGTCGGAAGGCCCGAATCGGGTCGGGAGAGCAAATGGGACAGAATGCGAGATATGAAAGAGTTCCCCCCTTTCCCAGAGGGCCTGCCTCCCTTTATATAGTCGGAGGGAGCAGGTTACATGGGAATTTGGAGAAAAAAGGTAGGAGGAGGCTACACCCGGGAGTCCCGGTCTTCGATCTTGATGATTGACATTTCCTGTTCATCCCATGCTGGGTTGGTAGACACAGCTGATAGTGTCCTGGTGCGCACCTGCCCTCTATTCGCCTGTCAGATGCTGACGTTGTCTGCTGTTTGCCTAGGGACGGAGCGCGTCCCTCCACTGTGCCTGACGATGCGATGGATCGTGCGCTCGACCTAGCGGTCCTTGCGCCATCCCGGGAAGGAGCCACCTACCCGGCATGGACGTCGTGTCCATGGGACAGGTGGCCGGCTTGGAGTCGACCGTCGAGCGGTGGAGATTTATCGAGGCTCTGTCCGGGGGCCTAGTCGGAACCCGTGGGAATTCCCGACCAGTAGCTTGTTCAGTGCCTGTGAGGACGTCCGACCGGCGGCCTAGTCGAGCGCCTCCAAGACCGAGAAAATATTTATCTTGAAATGGACGATACTTTGTCAGGGGATACCCTTGGTATGAGTATTCGTCAAGGTGTCAGAGGGACGAGCCGTCGTCATGTCGATAGTTGAATCCTTCACAATTAATGACCCTGACACAAGGTTCCAGGGGAGGGAGACTTCGAGGCGAAGGCTTCCTCTCATTCCTTTGGTTGCCTCCGTGGCCTGACAAAGGGGGCCCAGACGCCTTCCCACTTGCCAGTTCGCCTCATAAGCTGACACCCAACGGGTTGGGCGTGATCGCCCACCGCCGCCAGGCACCACGAGGCCGCCGCCCGCCGAGCGAGTGTAATCGTCACCGCTGCCACGGGCCACGCTGGCTCCTCGCCCGGCGCAGAGCGTGATCGCCCACCGCCCGCCAGGCGCCACGCTGGTCGCCGCCCGGCGAGTAGGGCGAATCGCCCGCCACTCGCTAGGGGCCATATGGGCTCCTCGCCCGACAGTGGTGTGATCGCCACCGCCCGGCCAGCCACTTCTTGGGCCTATTACTTCTCTGGCGGAGAGGGTACCTGATGCAAAGTACAATCGACAAGAGTCTCGGCCGCCCCGAATGCGCGCCCGATTGTTTTTCGACCTTATTTAATACTAGTGCGTCCTCGATGGGCCCACCACCTCAGGCACGCAACCGCCTGTCCTCCCACTTTCGCCGATTTTTCTTGGGACCTGAAACGCCGTGTCTTTTGCTTGTTCGTGAACCGTCTTCGTGGGGGTCCATATATATACGCACCCCCACTCAGCAGTTTGCGCCTTTTGATCTTCTTCGCACTTTGCTCTTTGCTTTTTTATCTTCCTCGCCAAGAACTTTGCTTCCGCTTCGATGGCTCAGCCTCTTCTCTCCTCCACCGCTGGCCAGAGCAGGGTGGATTTCGTTACCAAGATGGCACCCGAGGGCTCCCTACACCTTCGCTAGGGGACCTCGTGTGCAGTCTCTGAGCCAGGATATCATCGCTTTCACTGGGGCTTATGGCGGGCTTGGTGCCGCCATTCTCTGAATTCTTCCTCACCATCCTGCACTTCTACGAGATCCATCATCTTCATCTCTCCCGCAACTCCATCGTACTTCTCTCCACCTTCGCCACCTCTGCGAGATGTTCGTGGGGTAATGCCCAATCTTCCCTCTTCGCTACTTTTCACCGCCGCAGCCTCTCCAAGCCAATGGGTCGAGGAGTGCCACTTCCACCTCCGCGATGGGTGGGCCGCCACATTCCCTTCCACCACGCCCAATCGAAAATTGGCGAGCTATCGGCTCTACATCGGCGATTTACGCTGGGTCGACCTTCTTAGGGTGCCTTGCGCTGGCGGAAGTCCGCGAGAGCTAGAGCTCGCCCGGCTGAGGAGACGGCGAGTTCTCGCGATGGCGCCCACATCGACGGCTATGGGCGCCGACCGATTGGGCGCCGGTAGTCGGGACTTCGTGGCTCGGAGGATCAGCCCCGCCGTCGTCGTGCCCACCCTACATGGCGATATATGGGGACGCACGACGCGACATGCACGCATTCGGCAAGAAGTCCCGCTGTTCTTCTTTGAATGCATATTCGCCTTCGTGGTCACCATCACCTAATACTCCTATCGCTTTTGGTGTCGCTTGGGAACCCGGATGGTCCCGCCTCTCCAGATGGCTATCTGGCCGATCCCGCCAGCTAAGTGGCTCGAATTTCAAATGAAGGTCCGGTGCCCGCGATCCGAGTTCGCGAGTGCCTTCGATCGCCCGGCCCTTTCCGACGATGGACTCCATCGTCCCGCTGTGGAAGCCGGGCATGCCCCTTAGTGATTAGGGACCAGCCCTGGGCCGACGACCGGAGCACAGGCAAACGGCCGATCGCTCCGGACGCCCCGGGCGCGGACCCCAAGAGGGTCTGCATCGAGGGCCCAGCTTCTACCACCGCCGCTGCCGCCACTTCGCCAAGCGCGCCTGAAGCGGCGACATTTTCATCCGGGGCAGCGATGCCTGCCGCCCCTTTTCCAGAGCTGACTACACCGACGCCGAGTCCAACTCCTACGGCGCCGTCTCCACCAGCACCGACTCCACCGGTGTCGAGTCCAATCGCTGCTGGCGCCCGCCCGAGCGGGCTTGCTATGGCAGTCACTTCCTTCAGTTTCAAGTCATCCCCGAGGACGGATCGCCAAGGTGCTCCCAAAATGCGAACATATCTCAGCAGCGCCACAGACGTGGTGGGCACTTACATCAAGGGCAGCTCGCCGCCCGGCCACCAGATCGACGCCATCGACCAAAGATTTTACTCCCCACCCCGACGCCTCGCCACCCACGCCATCGCTTGCATGCATCGCTCGTTGAGTTCGTGGCCTTCAATGAGAGGCAACATGAAGCACTCTCCTCTCGGCAGCTACCCAACGCGAAGCCCACGTGACACAACAAGTGGCGGCGTTGCACGGGGAGCTGCAGAGGAAAGAGGCGCAGCTGGCCCAAGAGAGGGCCACACCAAGACCTTACTCGCCTGGGCGCAGGAGGCCGAGGTAGCGCGGAGGGAGGCGGCAGACCATGCTCCAGCCATCATACCGGCACATGGTGAGGGTCTTGGTGCCGCTGGGGGTGGACCTTGGTGAGCAGCTGAACCACGCGATGCAAGACGCCCATCGCATCACCGACGCCGAGGCGCTCCGCCTACCGTACCGCCATGGCCGCCCGCTCCGTCCAGGAAGGGCGGCAGGTTGCTAGGGCCACCGTGACCTTCGTGCTAGCGTGCTACGCCAGCTGCGATGCCGCCTTCAACCCAATGACCGTCGCAGACGGTATCGAGGGGGACGAGGCTCAGGCATAGCACGTGTGCACGAGGCCGTGGAGCACATCGTCGGCATGATGGCTGCGGAGGCCTCGGACCTTGGCGCGGCAGCCGTGGAGCCAGAGGCTGAAGAGGATGACGGGGGCATTCAAGTCGTCAACGGCGACTGATGGCCCGGGCCGCTTCCTTTTGTTTTTTTCATTTCGTCTTGTTCCTGTTTTTTGTATGCCAGAACAATATTAGCCATTGTAATGAAGTTGACATTTTTCAGTTTCACCTGGGCATGTTCGTTTGTTCGCGTTTTGGGTGTGCTTGCTCAACTCAATCTTCAGCGACAATTTCAAATTTTGTTATGATGCTAACCCAGACACTCAAAGTTAGGTCGACATTTAGGCCTTTTTGAGTGATTGCAATAATGCTAACAAGGATTATGCGTAATATGCGTGATGTAGACAAGCAAAGTCTTGAGTTTCTACGTAAGGGTGTCACCGACTCTTGCCCTTTGGAACCGATATCCTCGTGATCTCTTGAACTGACCGCAGCTACAGCACAACAAGGAAGCAAGCTCCCAAGAGCGTATCGGCTTGCGGTGCTCGCGGTGATAGCCTGCGGTGCTTCATGAGCCAACCCGAGGTGTGCGAGCTGCGTTTGAGTCATCAGTGCCACACTCGCACTTTGGCCACCCGTTTTGCGACACAAACACGGGCATTTCCTTTATCAACGAGGAGCCATCAGTGATCAAGGCCATGATAGCCACATATAATTCAACCCAATGGGTGTAAATGCGAAAGATAAGTCGGCATCAAGTAGGGCGAGCAACTTATCTTTTGCCATAGGCCATCGGGCGATTAGCCTCCAGTCGGGTCTTGAAGCCAAGACTCGGCGAAAGGTGGCGTGGTCACCCACCGCCCGCGGACCCACACGTGAGCTTTCGCCAGCGAAGTAGCAGGCATGATCGCCCGCCCGCTTGCTGGGGCCACGTGGGCCTCTCACCCGGCGAAAGGCATGATCGCCCACCTGCCGCCTGACCGCCACGGGTTACTTGGATGCTTGAGCTGCAGTGCCCCGACACTTCATCTCGCGATTGGCGATGGCTACCGAAGCACAAGTAAGCGTTACGCAAAGCATGTAGAAAACATATTAAAGAACGCAAGTCCTCGCTGGTATGCTATGGTCCTTTTGGAACTTAGGCTCTTGTGATTCGAATCATCCAGCGCATCAAGGGGCATGGGAGCAGGTTCCTAGGAGTGGTATTGGGCTTGCGGTGCTTGCGGTGACAGCCAGCGGTGCTTCGCAGAGCCAACCCGAGGTGTGCGAGCCGCGTTTGAGCCACCGTGCCAGACTCATGCTCCTGGTCACCCATCCTTGCTTGACGCGAATGCCGGGTGTTACCATAGATCAACAAAGAGCGGCCAAACCACCAGAACACATGACATCCCCACGCAATATTTCCCACCAGGGGACAAGCAAGGAGAATAAAGCAGAAGCCTTCAAGGCAAACAACTTAGCTAACCGCCAGTAGCCGCCGATCAGCCGGGGGGAAACTCGCCCACACAACCGATCAAAGCGAACCACTGGGGACTTACAGCTTTTAGGGGTGAAACTTTCGCAACAACTCCACGTTGAAGGAGTTGGCCAGCTCTTGATTGTCCTTAGTGGTTAACCGACCGCCTGGTCGAGATAATCGAGACCACCTTAAAGGGCCCTCCCACCGGAGAGACAGCTAGGAGCCCCATGTGTCTAGATTCCACAAGACCAGTCGTCAATCGCCAAGTTCTCAGAGACCCAAGTGGCGTGGTACCACCTGAGACTTCATTGCACGGGCCGAGGGGCGACCAAGATCAAGGGGAGGAGAGGTACTGCTCAAGTCTTCAATGCTTATTGAGCCTCCTCAGTCCACTCGAAGTGGTTCGTCATCTTCAGTAGTTTGAAAAGGGCAGTTTCTCTTCCCGGTCGGCAATAAATCGCCTCGAGGGAGGCCAGTGACCAGCCAGCATCGTGACTGCTTGAGTCGAACTAGCGACTTCATGTGTTCGATGGCCGCTATCTTGTTAGGATTGACCTTAATGCCCCGCCTGGACACGAGGAACCCTAGCAGCTTTTCGGAGGGCACGCCAAACACGCACTTCTCGGGGTTGAGCTTCAAGTAATTCTTCTGGAGGTTGGCAAAGGTTTCCTTTAGGTCTTCGATCAGTTCTTCGCTCTTTTTCACTTTTACGACCAGGTCGTCGACGTACACCTCAAGGTTGCACCCTATCTGCGGACGGAAAGTGATATGCATGGCACGTTGGTAAGTAGAACCAGTATTTTTTAACCCACAAGCCATTCTAACATAACAATAAACGCCCATGGGTGTTACAAAAGCGGTTTTGTCTTCATCTTCTGCCACCATGCTAATCTGATGGTACCCAGAGTACGCATCCAAAAAGCACAACAGTTCACATCCCGCCGTGGAGTCGACAATGAGATCGACGCGCGGCAAGGGGTAAGGGTCCTTCGGGCAGGCCTTGTTGAGGTCGGTGAAATCGACGCACACTCGCCACTTCCCGTTGGACTTCTTGACGAGCACAGGGTTGGCAAGCCACTCAGGATGAGAGACCTCCTGATGATCCTCGCACAAGCAATGCTTCTCTACCTCCTCCCGAATGGTGTCTTGTCGCCGGGTGCGACGCCAACCTTTTGGCGCATCGGCACACCTCGAAGCGTAGCGATCGGTGCTCGATCACCTCCTTGGGGACCCCAATCATATCGGACGGTTGCTGCTTAACACGCCGGAATTAGACCGGTGAAGGTGACGAGCGCCTTCCTATTTGACGCCGAGGCTAGCGCCACGAAGACGGGCTTCGAAGCATCGCCCTGTGGAGACCACCTTGACCTCACCCGGACGAGCCGGGCGAGGCACGGGTCTCGCCGAGGGCTCGGAAGGCGGCATCACCGGCCACGCAGTGGCGCCGGTCGATCTAGTGCGCGCCAGGCAAGCGCAAAGCCTCACAGCCTATACACCGGATGATTATGGGGCCACTAGGCCTCGGCATCTTCACCACCATGTATCCATAGTGGGTTGTCGCCATAAACTTGGCCAACGCCACGGCCAAGTATAGCATTAGACGGAGGTCGGGTTGGTGACTTCGAATCGACTAACTCAGACGGAAGTTGCTTTCTCCCGAAGGTGACGGAAGGCGACTCGCCCAAGGGGACCATGCCACTCGGCTATGCCAGAGAAAGGCGGGGCGGGCACAGCCCCGGTTCGCACCTAGAGCGCCTGAATGCTTCAAAGGACAGAGGTTGATGGAGCTCCTCCGCCCATCGGACCCGCCGAGCTTCACGCCCGGATCGAGGAGAAGCCATGATCGTGGTGGTCACCGATCAAGGTGATCGGCCTTTGACCACTTCAAGATCCGACACGCCTCAACTCGACGCCAGAGTGCGGACCTCCCTCCTCAACTGCTTATAAGACGCGTTGGAGGGGTAGGTGGACAAGCCACCATGAATGTACGCCACGGCACGATCCACCTGCTGGAAGACCAATGAGGCGGGGTCTTCATTTTGGTCATCGTCGCAAGGGCGGTGCTCCTTGAGCCGCTGCTCGACCATCTTACTCACAACCCGGCAATCATCTAGGCCATGAGAGTTGGTCTGGTAGGTCGGGCAAAAGGGCTCGACCTCCTTTTCCTCGCGGCGGTCGTTCCTCCGACCGCGGTAGTCGCCACGCTGGCCTCGGCGGTCATCTCGCCGTTCACAGTGGTCATCCCACCGGTCGCGGTGGTCGCGCTTCCACGGCCAGCGCTTTCACGCCGCGCCTTCGGTGGCGAGACCCGCCGGTCTCACCGCCGCTTCCACACCTTCTTGCTTGCAGGGCTGGGGGCCCTAGAGGTTCTGGCTTCATCCCTGCCACGTCCTCGCGTGGCGCCAGATGCTGGCCCCCGAGCCTCCGCCGCCCGCACGCACTTGTGTGCTAGGGAGAAGAGCTCGGATGTGGTGGTGATATCGCGGGTCGCCATCTTTTCCTGCATCTTGCGGTCACGAACGCCTCTTCGAAAGGTGATGACGACCGATTGCTCCGAAATCCGAGGAATCATGTTGCGACAGTGGCAAAATCGCTGGATGAAGTCGCACAACGACTCCCCTTTTTCCTGCTCGAGGGCATGGAGATCGTACTCCACGCCCGGCTGTGCGAAGGAGCCTTGGAAGTTGGTGACGAAGAGGTCAAGACTACTCTCCCACGAGCGCATCGATCTCGCGGAGGTTCAACACCAGACCGGCAGACTGGCCAAGGCCGTTGGGAAGTAGTTGGCCATGGCCTTTCCAGACCCGCGAGCGGCATGCACCACGGTGGTGTAGACCTGTAGGAACTCCTCTGGGTTGGTGGTGCCGTCATACTTCTCGATGGAGGCCGGGCGAAACCTTTCGGGCCACGCCACGCGGCGCAGCCGTCGGGAAAGCGCCTGGCATCCAACGCCGTAGGGGGAATCCTGCCGTCCACCCTAGCCCCGGCCAGGAGACCGTGCCAGGGAGGGCGGACCGCGACTCCCCAAATAGTCGGAGGAACGAACCTCCTCCTCACTTTGAAGGTGAGAGTCGCGAGAGGAACTCTCACCCTTAGGGGCCATCCGTCCGCCGCGAGCGCGGTGACACTGCAGGTGATAACGCAAATCACCGCCGCGCCACCAGCGCCGGTGCTCCAGATGGGCCCTCAGGTCCTCACGGCTCCTCGCGGAGCTAGGACCTTCTTCTTGCATGTCCTTTCCTTTACTCTGGTCCTCAGGTGGCGGAGGCTAGCAGCGCCTAGAACACATCCCGGTGATCGACGGGCACCCTTGGTCGAGGGGTACCTACGGTCCCAGACCGGTCGGGCATCCCTACGCGGAGCTGAGCTGCGTCCACGAGGCCCGCAATATCCCGCAGCCACGGCGTGGCCAGGGTGTCTCCTGCAAGTTCCACCGGAGGGTGGTCCAAGAGGAGACGGACCGCATGCAGGTTCTGGGCCGGAGTGGCAGCCTCCATGGCCAGCCGACACTGAACCGGAAGCTCGGGCGCCGCCGTGGGGGCACCACCACCCTCTTACGGAGGTGGCATGAGGCGATTCCTCATCCAACGAGACCGTCGGGATGTGTTCTAGGTGCTGCTAGCCTCCGCCACCTCTTGTCGCTGCGAGTGTCAATTCGCCATCATCGGATGCGGGGTCCTTTCGGACGGGAGGCTGAAATCCGCCGGAGAGATGGCTGGATGAGCCAACCACTAGCCCCCTACTCCGGCGCCCGCTTGCCAGATTCCACTGACAGACCCCGCCAACGAACGTGGTTGACTACTCCCTAGACGGAAGGTATGGTTCGATAGAGGGCGTCTTCGTGGCTGGAAACCCTAATGTCTCTCCACGATGGATCCCGGGAATCAACAAACTAATGGACACGACGATGTACCCAGGTTCAGGCCCCCAGCTCGAGTAATGGCCCTATGTCCTGCTGGTTCTTTGTTGAGGAAATGTGAAGGGGATTACAATGGTTTTTGGGTGAGTTCTCTCTTCTTCTTTCAACCTCTCGATCTCTCGATCTTTCGTCCCTCCATCCCTTCGTCCCATGCACCGAGGCGCCCTTATATAGACGGGTTGGCCCGGACAGGGGAGAAGGTGACGCTATACTTATTTACAACACATTAATTTCACCCATCATTCCGACTTCCACGTCGACCCATGACTCATTTATTACACATGCCTCCGTGGCCTTATCCTTCAAACCTCATTTAATGTCAGTGAGTGGCTTCGCCCGGTCCGCCCGGGATATGATGCTCCTGCAACGGGTTTGGTAAGAGGCGTCAGAGGGACGAGCCGTCGTCATGTCGATAGTAGAATCCTTCACAATTAATGACCCTGACACAAGGTGCCAGGGGAGGGAGACTTCGAGGCGAAGGCTTCCTCTCATTCCTTTGGTTGCCTCCGTGACCTGACAAGGGGGGCCCAGACGCCTGCCCACTTGCTAGCCCGCCTCATAAGCTGACGCCCGGCGGGTGGCGTGATCGCCCACCGCCGCCAGGCACCACGCTGGCCGCCACGGCGCAGTAGGGCGTGTCGCCCTTTGCCGCCAGGGGCCCGCGAGCTCGCCCGCCGATCAGGCGTAATCACCCACTGCCGCTAGGGGCCACGCGCCACTCGCCTGGCGTGGCGTGATCGCCACCGCCAGCCAGGCACCACGCTGCCGCCGCCGGGAGCATGGCGAATCGCCGCTTTGCCACCAGGGCCACGCGTTCCTCACCCGACAGCATGGCGTGATCGCCACCGCGCCAGGTACCACGCGGCCGCCGCCCGCGCAGTAGGGCGTAATCACCCGCTGCTCGCCAGGGGCCACGGGCTCACCCGGCGGCAAGGCATGATCACCCACCGCCGCCAGGCACACACGCTGCTCGCTCGCAAGCGAGCGTAATCACCCGCTCGCCGCCAAGGGCCACGGGCTCGCCTCGCCGGCGGCGTGATTGCCCACCGCCTGCTAGGGCACCACACGGTCCGCTTCGCCAGGCCATGGGCTCTCACCCGGGCGGCAGGCATGATCGCCCACCGCCATCGCTAGGCCGCTAAGTCGGGCCAGCCGCTTGGGCCTATTACTTCTACGGCGAAGAGGGTACCCCGGTGCAAAGTACACCGACATCAGGGCTTCTTCACATAGGATATCATATAAGGTCGAAATCAAACTGGTGCTTACTTAAAAATGGCACAAACAGTGCTGATCATAGATCTAGTATGGGACGGGCTGAATTAAATAACCAACAAATAGTTGTCCCTACCAAGGTTGAGAAGGTGGCTGTGCCATGGAGGGGCAGTCACCATAGGGCAAGACGTTGGGGACGGAGTCTCTACCCACATGCCTTTAGCGAGGTAAGGCTGTATGGCAGAGGTCAGAGTACGGTTGGCCAAAGTTTCTGTTCCTTTGGCTTATTAGTGTGCCTAAGGATGCGCACTTGTTGAACAATAAGCCAAGTGATGCTATGGGCAAAGCAGTACACCTCTGATCAAAGGTAAATGTGATATCACTCCTAGCTTCTGGGTTTGGAAGTGTGTCGTGTGGATTTTCCTCTAACACAGGATATAAGACCCCATGTTGTTTTGTTGTCAGTAGATTTAAAAGTTAAAACTTGAAACTTTCTAACAAATGGGTAAAGGGGTACTTTGGGTAAACGACTACTTTGGAGTAGTGGCTTAGTGGCCGAAAAAGTATACTTATATACTCATGCATAAATTTTTCTTGGCTTGCTAACTGGAGTATTCAGCCTTGCTCTCGTCTGATCATGCAAAATGAGGCGTCACATTTCTGAACCGAACACATCCCACTAATGTGTTGCAAATTAATGAATATAATAGTAAGTACCGACGAGAGTATCATTATATTTAAGATGGTATAAGGAAAATACCAAGGGATGTTTGACATCTTGTGCCATCCTCGCAGTTAAAGCACTTGAGAATGATCCAGCCTTCCTTCTAAAAACGTTGGTATCATGAAGAACTTGCGTAGCTCTATCAGTATCATTAGCAAGTACTTCAAAAGCATCCTGGAGATTTGACAAGAAGCTGCTATTCGTGCCATAAGTGTAGGCGGTCCGGGGGTTTAAGGCAGCAATTGCATGAAGTGAAACGAACTATTGTACTCCTATCGCAATATGGTGTACCGTAGGATCATCTTGCTCAATGTAGGCACCGTGTCTTGATCAGCGAATCGCAGGAAGGCATACAATGATTCCACTGACTTGACATTAAATCAAAGATTATTCTACCAGTCCAACCTTGAGAAGTAGCCATACACGTACCTCCCCTTGGTGGTATCAGCAAAGCAAGAGCTTACAAATTCTTCGGCAGCCATCCATTGCATGAACTTATCCTTGTGTCAAAAGAAATAGTCCAAGAATACGTAGTTAGTGTCGAAATGAGTTGCATTCCACTTGATCAACTCGCCTTCAATATACTTCTCCATCATAGCATGAAGTTTGGAATGGTTGTATATGCATCGAGAGATTTTTCTTGCACACTCAATGATCGAGGCATGATCAGGAAACTCTTCAATCTCCTTCAGTATCAAATTAATAGTGCAGACCACACAAGGCTGCCTCACTATGTTGTGATGCTGCCTTGTGATGAGCTTCCACATTTTCTTGTAGTTGGCACCATTATTCGTGACGATCTACATCACATTCGTCGGATCGACCTCATTGACCACTGAATATATTTTCTGTGTGAGCAAACAAAACCAAGTACCTCTATTACGTGATGTGTATGTTAATTAAATTGTAGAAGAGGACCAATGAAATCAAATACCTTCCGCAATTATGAGGCATCTTGAGATAGGCCTGTGGCATCGATGGACTTGTGAAAAAAATATGGTGCTATTGGAGTAAATCATGAAGTTAATTATATGGTGCCACTGGAGTAAATCATGAAGTTAATTATGCTCATGCGTGTCAGCCCTATCTAAGAATTGCACATGATTGTTACTCCGTGCGTAGGCTATTCCTGCTTGAACTTTGCAAAGTTCTCCTTTATGTATGTTTCATTGGTGTCTAAATATTTTTTATCTATATCTTAGCCACTCGGAGAGGGGACACTCTCATCTGCAAATGAAAAATAGTACAAAAATGTTAGCTATGAATCGGCGTACAACTGAATGAATATTTTATAGCTCACTTACCATATTTGTGTGTTTCCTTCACGGCGCTAACAAAGTATAGATTATCTGCTTTTCGCCCCGTGATACCAGTAGTGTGAAAAAATTTGGCTCACGCCAAGCCAATATGGGCTGCTTCGCACTCTTCCCCTTCTGTGTCTACTGATGGTTGTTAATCCTTGGTTGCACGGAGCCACGGGCTGTGTCAATGTTGTAATCCCCCACCGCCTACGGTCTTTCTCATTGCAAGGAACTCCAAAACATCTTTGATAATAGACCGTCGAGATCTCCTCCAGCCCATGGAGGAGCCACTACTACCATCGTGCTCATACCTGCCACCTGCCTGGCTTCTAAATTCTGCCTTCACCCTTGAGATAGCCATGGCATGCTAGAGTTGATCCTCCTCATCAGCATCATCCATATACTCTGAATATACACTTTGCCTTCGTGAGGAATCTCTAGCTACTCCTTCTTTCCTCAGCCTCTTGTCTCTCTTGTCCTTCTTATCTCTTATCTTGTCTAGGTCACATTGAAAGTACTAGTGAACTTTCATAGGAACTTTAGTACAATAGATGACACTCATACCGTGCCCTGCCAAATGTTGCTTCAGTCGGATTGCACCGCCTCCTTTCTTCTCTTTGAGACAGTGCTTGAATCGAAATCTAGTACCCAACTTCTTGTCGTGCTCCCACACCACATCAACATGATTTGCCATCCGCTAATAGAAAACAATAAAAGTAAGCATACATACAAATGTCGCTACCTGAATAAATAGTACTATTTGCAAGTCTCTCCATTGCTACTAAATATACTTCAATAAATATTGCTAGTAAATATAATTGAACAAATATTTAGTACACTTCAACAAATATTGCTACTAAATATAATTGAGCAAATATTTATACTAAACATACTTAGATAAATATAGATATTAAATATAACTGAACAAATATTGGTACTAAACATACTTCAACAAATATTGCTACTTCATATAATTGAACAAATATTGCTACTCTAACACACTTCAACAAATATTGCTACTAAATATAATTGAACAAATGTTGTTACTAAAATATGTTGAAGTAAATATTGCTACTAAATATTTCTACTTCACATACTCGAACAAATATTTCTACTAAAAATTCATGAATAAATACTATTAGGTCACCATTTCAAAGACGACTACAAGGAGCATCGCATGATAATTTTTTAACCAATTAAAATGCAAATACATGCGTGAACAAGGCATAGCTACTAGTACCAGCAAAAATTGACAAAAACTAAGAGAAAATCAAACCAAATCGAGTGAAAACCGAGTTCATTTTATGAAATTCATGGAATTGCTCAAAATTCACCGAAGGGAGTGATTTTCACTCAAACCGAGCAGTTTTCAAAGCTTAATGCTCGAAAATCAGGGGAACAATGAAACGACTGTGAGCGATGACCAGATCTAAGTGGATGCGGCTTTGTCAGGACAAGAGTGTGTGGGGAATTTCACAACGCAATGAATGTGTTGGTGAGACGCTCGGCAATGGTCACCAGGTCATGCCAAGTTGGTTGGGCCAGTGGCCCACAGGCGGCTTTGCCAGTGGGCTCAAAGCCTGTTGACTAGGTTTTTTGTCTTTTCTATTATCTACATTTTGAATGGCTCAAAAACATCTCTAAACTTCATTTTTTTCAAAAAAATATTCACACTAGAGGTCATAAAGGAATTAATATTAATTTTAGGGAATTTTTTGATAAATTTTTCCAAATTTTTGAATTTGAATTTGAACTTCACCAGTAAACTGAGCTATTCCATTTTTCGTGCCGGCGTGGTACGAGTGAAAATTGTGATTTTGAGCAGTTTTCGTCAATTTTTCTAACCCTGACCTGAGCCCGTGGGCAGCTTGCTTGCTGGACATCTTGTGAGAGGTGGTAGAGCTCCTCGAAGAGATGAACAACTGGATCTGATCTAGTCTTGGAGAGTAGTGTTCCAAATTTTGTTTTCAGTTTACATACTGTTACCATCCAAAATCAAAAATTTTCTTGAAATCTTGTTATTTTGGATAAAATCCAGATGAAATTTCACAAAGCAAAATACAAATCTGGAATTTTTTGCACCAAAATTTTTGAAATTTTATCCAAAATTGCTAAAATATTAGCAAATTTCAACTGAAAAAAAATGATTCAAATGATATTAAAATTTTTTAAAATTTTATGTGAAGGTTTATGACATATTAGTAATATTCTCATAAAATTTTCAAATAATTAGCAACTGTGTGAAAGTTTTAAAATTTTGAATATTGCTACTATCCTGATAGAATGCTAACTGGCAAGTTTGAACTGAATGAAAAATGAAATTAGAAATTTTGAAATTTTTTGTTGATGGTACTGACACATTTCTAATGTTATCATAAAATTTTAAGATGATGATATGGCTTAAGGAATTTTGAAAAATTCAGACAGTGCTACTGTCCTGATAAAAGCCTTACTGACAAACTTGAATAAAATGAAAAATGATTCAAACCAAGTTGAAAAATTTTGAAATTTTTTTGAATGGTCCCGATGTATCATTAATGTTTCTATAAAAGTTTTAGTTGATAAAAGCTTGATGATCAATATATAGATTTGGTTTAGCAACCAAAAAAGGTTTAGAATTTTTGAAAATTTTATAGAAGGGTGCTAAGGAAATGCATAAGATGTCATAAAAATTTTGAATCACGATCATACTCCAGTGAATTTATAAAATTCTTACAAGGCATTGTACCATTTATGTTCTTTCTCTTTTGATTTTTGAAATATAACAAATGAAGTTCAATGCTTGCATAGATTTGATTGATCAAACAAAAAAAGTTGAAAATTTTATATAATAGTACTGAGGCAAGTCCTAAGATCTCATAAAAATTTTAGATCATGATCATACTCGAGCAAATTTATAAAAGTTTGACAAGGTTATTGTCCCAATTATGTTCATTCTATTTTTGATTTTTTAAAGATGAAAAATGAAGTTAAATTATTTTAAAAATTTTACATATGATTTTAAACTATTAAAGATATTACCATAAATATTTGATATCATTATCAAGCTTTTACTATTTTATAAAAATCTGACAGTGTTTTTTGCCAAAATTTTAAAAAGTCTCAACAATTCATTTTTTCAATAAAGTTTCATAGAAGATAACTTTCTTAAGGGTTATTGGACCAAATCCAGTCAAATCTGGCCATAAAACAGCAAAATCCAGTTTGATTTCCTGAAATTTCGCTGGTTTGGGAGAAATTTCGCCAAAAACGAAGTTATTGTAGTAATTTCAATTTTTTATCTGACAGGTAATTTGGATCTCGTGCGGCCCAAAATCCGAGATTTCAGTGAAATTTCTCCGGATTTTGCCAAAATTTGAATCCATGTTGCAGAGATGGAGAGAGATAGAGAGATAGAGAGAGAGAGAGAAGATGTAAGGAAGAACGAGGTGGATTCACAAACACACCATTTAGTTTTGTTTTGTCATTGTCACGTTGTGGTCAAGTCGTCCGCTAAAATGGCAAAACCGTTTTTGAAATTAGCTTAGGGTTTATTTGCTCTTATTTTGAATATTCTGGGAGGTATTTAGATAATTTTGTAGTTCAAAGAATAGAGTTGATGCACTGCCAAAGTTCAGGGCCAGACAGGCCTTTTCTATTTCCAAAAAAGGAGTAGACACCGGTCACAATTTTCATGTGTGGTTCCCTTGCTCATCCTTCCCTATGCTTGCTTAGCAAGGTTAGTGGGAAGGAATGTTTGGTACTTTGGTTGCCTGCCTAGCTCCCCTTGTTTTTTATGTGCCATAGCTCCCCAACCATTTGTACCAAATGCAATGTAAGGTAGTTATGCACGATTTTGTAATAAAAAAATCTACTTGGTCGAGTTAAATTCAAAGGACTATATTATGAATAAAAGGTTTATCTTGCAGAATCCACAAACTCCATCAGAAATCAACTTTAGATCTCAAAACGAAGGAGGGTAATTACTGAACCATTGGTAACTCATCTAGCGAAACAAGTCAGTTTTTTCTGGTGATGACTATATTTTAAATCTTTTTTGGAGAGAGAACTAGATTTTAAATCTCATGCTTGCATTTTGAGTGTGAGTTATTTTCTAGGTTAATTAGTAATTTGTACTATTTGATTCCAAAACTTGTTGGTGGTCAGCGCTGGCCTTGTCCTCCATCTCCGGCGACGAAACTTGTAAAGCGAAGAAGATAAATTATGTTGCGCGTTTGTTTAATTCCTTTGGACTTGCTTGTAATATTCTTTTCTTGCCTTGCCTGCAATGTAAAGTTGGGACTATGTACTTGTCGGGGATTGGGTATTCTCTATAGCGACCATCGTACCTCGGCGGCTAGACAGCTATCGACCATGCTCACCCTTGGACGGTGTCCCCAAGGAAGATCCTCGGGTAGGCCGACCTACGGACCTACCCCGTCCTCAGTTAAGCTCGCCCCCGAGCATGCTTGATCGGGGGTACGCGGCCAACGACCAAGTCTGAAGAAGGGCCTCGGGCGTAACCAAAAAGCCGGGCACGGTCCACGAAGGCAACGTGGCATTAATCACTTGGCGGCTTGAAGGACCGTACGGCCACGATATGAGCCCACTACGCTCAACAGCTCCGGAGAGATTAGAAAACACCAAACTCACCTGTAGGAAGTAGAGAGAAAAGGGAGGCCCAGCGCCCTCGAGCGAGCACCATATAATTCATCTTTGGAAGCTAGTGTAACAGCTGGACGTAGGGCTGTTATCTCCCCCATGAGAAGCCCGAACCAGGCCAAAAAATCCCTTGTTTGCTGCGTTATCCCAACCATCTCGGCCATAGCTCGGCAGGCCCTCGGACGCTATACCCTCCACGGAAAAGGGACCCTAGGTTGATCCCTTATTCAACAAGTAAGCTCGGCAGGGGACCGGTTCCCGAATTGTCGACAGTACTGTTCTCCACTTTAACATAAACCAGGGTTATTTCCTTAAAAAAAATTTGCAAGTTTTGACAAACTTATCCATGTTTGTATAAAACAGCAATCTTTCTTTTTCTTTTTCTTTTTCTTTTTCAACAACTAAAGCTTTTTGGTAAACTATTGCTTCAAACACAATATTGTATATGGATGCTAGAGATATGATTTTGGAACCTATATGACACAATTTTGAGAAAAACAATATAATAGATTATTAATAGCCTGGTTGAAGTATCTAATGGTGAGACAGAGAGGCTCCTATAGAAGTGAACCAAGACTTGACGTAATTTACACCAATCAGTTCATTGAAAAGCACATGCTTACTCTGTCTCTATGTTGTTTCCTTTTGACTACGTACCAGCTTCCTCAAAACTCATACAAATGTTGTCCAATGTAGAATGCTGTATGCGGGTGATGATTTTGCAGTTAAAGATTATGCGATTTTCTTGTAGGAAACTAACGTCCATAAACAAATTAATGTAATTTGAAGTCTTCCGCTTGCGGTAATCTGGGACACTAAGGCCCTGTTTAAAAGCAATATATTTTCGAAGTTTATAGGCAATATCATGGTTTCTAAAAATATCATAGTATTTTATACCATAAGGTGTTTGGTTACCATGCCAAAAACTCTATATTAAAAACTATGGTTTGGTAGATACCATAGTATTTTTGGGGTATTTGAAACTCTACTCTAACCCAAAGTTTTCATGGTTTTGACTAACTTCTTGCCTATTTCCACTCAAATACCATGGTTTGTGATGTTGCATCCAAACAGTTGGTAGTTTCAAGGAATACCATAGTTTCAAAGGGGTTTGGTAAAACCATGGTATTCATGACAAAACAATTGCAAACCATAGTATATCAAAACTATAGTTTTAAAAAATTATACTTCCAAACAGGGCCTAAGGGTGTGTTTGGTTGCTTGTATCAAGTGGTACATGTATGAGATAGTTCAAGAAAAAAAAATCATTCATGTGTTTAGTTGCTTGAATGGAATCATCTCATTTTAGATGATGGGATACAAATTTAAGGAATATTCTTTATAGATGTTGAACCATTCCGTTCACTCAAAACAATGGAACCAAATGATACATAACCATCCGATATCATTCAATCTCATCCCACCAACCAAACACACCCTAAAGGATGGAAACAACAAGTGTAAAAAGAAAGGGTAAAGAAGCACTGTACTATCAAATTCCTTCAAACGAAAGAAAAACAAAGCTCATGGCAATATCGTTATGCATGGAATTTGTAGAGAGGTGACTCATATTCTGCTAGAACTTGAAATACATATCACTTGACTCGTAATTGTAGCTATAGGATTCTCGTATTAATCCAAGGATTGTTACTTGCGTTTTGATGAGAACAAGTGGAAGATTATATAAAACATAATTATGGCCATAGCAACCCAAGCCAAAAAACAAGAGAACTAACCAATCAAGAAATAGGCAGTCTTATATAAAACAAGCTAGAAGCCATTAGAATTTACGAGAGGATAGTATGATAGTTTATTTTTTAGCACTAAATTCTTACATAGGCCAATACTTTTATGTCCAAAACAAGGCCTTTGAGACAAAATGTTCTAATGTCTGACTAATTGATAGGTGTCCGTGATTGCTGGTGAAGCAACCATTTTCTTCTACAAAATAGTCGTTGCAACTGTGATGTACTGACTCTTAGGAGAATTTTTTATAATAATTTATTATTGAGATTATAACTGTGTTGAGGGATCCAATGTTTTAATCTGTTGGGTGCCTACTCTTATCACTTGCCATTCGCGTGTTTTTCTTTTTCGTTACGTCATGGGATCCCTCAACATTCATATTATTACGATCAATTTACATGCGATTCGTTGTTGTACATACACTGATGTTAATAGCTTTGTCTTTCCTTAGCGGGTGACATTCCACTAGCTAACAACAGATAAGCTATCTGCGAATTAATTTAAAATCCTATTACTGAAGTTTAAACTGTCGCAGCTCGTAGGTACCTGGGTGTCTCACTAGTTATTAATCGGCAACATAGACAAATAGTGTAACTCGAATCAAGTACAATTCAACATGTACTGAAGCTACATGTATAGATTTCAAGTACACACTATACTTATTGTACTTTTAGCAGTCTACGTGTCTTATTTGCCTAAAGTAAATGGTTTTAAAGTTTGAGGTAAAAAATAAACCATGAAGGTAGTTGAGTGACCAAAGTTAGATATTTTCTTTTTTTTTACTTTTTTAAAACTCTGCTCGAGTTTACCAAGGAACGACATTATCAAAATCCTACCCGGCCCATGCCAGTGTCATGAACTTCTAGGGGTTACAAACACCGCACAAAGGTCGGACAGACGGTGGTGGCTGATGGATTTTTTTAAATAATACATTTTTAAGTAATTTTACAAAAAAAATACTCTAATTTTTTTTATAAAAATACACCTATATCGTCAAATAAATTAGCGACAAGTTTCAGTCTTGTCAACCAAATGAATCAATGATAAAATAATCTGTGGTTCAATTCAATCAGAGACAAAACAAACATCTGTATTTTTGTAGACAAACAGTGTATTTTTTATAAAATTATTTTAAAAAATGTATCATTTAAAAAATCGTGACTAAAGGGTCTTTGGGAGAAACACGAAATGAACTTTTAGGAGAAAAGGTTTAACTCGTTCTTGTTGCTTAATAATGAAAGTCATGACAATACCTTCTTATTTATAAGGGGTTTCTAACAACCTGCATCTAACAATTTTATACATAGGTAGAGTGATCTATGAAGTACATATAAAATTTTTTTTCAGAATTTTTCATGACGTTTGTTAGTTGGTGTGCACGATATGTACACGAGAAGCCCTGTGTACACAGGATACGTTGATAGTATCCAACTTAAAACGAATTTGTAACTAGATGACTTATCACTTAAGCAATCTAACCGATGCAACTAACCTAAACCACATGAACAATACCCTAGTGAGCCTCCTATGATGTTTGTTACGGTACGAATGACTAAACGACCGTACAGATGATGGTTGAAAAGAAAAGATTTTAGGAGAAAGATGAGAGCATAGGCTGAGATGACGAACGTTTTGGAGAGAGAAACTTAATTTATTCTTCTTGTTTAATGAGAATAGTGACAGTGCCACCTTATTTATAAGGGATAATTAATATTGTATCACTCTAAAGAATTGCATGGCTTAAAATAGCACTCCATGGTGTGCTACTCCAAAAAGATGTACAGATGCACAACATGCTATCACCGGGCTCTTTTTCTATGTTTTTGTTGCATTTCCCATTTTCTATCCGTGTAAAATGTCACTTTTGCCCCTACTTGGACCAGACTTGGGTTTTTAACCTATCACTTTTCTAGCCCATCGACAGTTTTTTTTTTTTGCAAATGTATCACCTCTTCTGAATGCAATTGCAAAAATAACCCTTTCCTTGACTGCATAAGCCCCGACAGGTGAGCTAGGGACCATTGTAACTTTTGCCTAATTAAATGACTCGATTAATGCTACCAAGGTAGCATAGCTCGTTAGGTTGCTCCTTCCGAGCATTTGCTGCGTGGTACCTCCTGCTATGGTACGGGTGCGTTGCAAGTATGTGTCACTTGTTAGTATTTTCAAGGTAAGGAATAGAGCTATTTTTGTAATTACGTTCGAAAGAGAGCTAGATTTATAAAAAAAAATGGTTTGTTAAAGGAGTAGAAAAGTGAAGCTTCCTGCCCCTCCGTTGGGAAATTTCATTTTGCACTTCCAGACTGGACTCGCCAGTGTTTGTTCAAATCCGAAGGGGAGCTATCGAGTCCTTTTAGGGTCTATTTGGTAGAGCTCTAGATCCTAGTTCACCTGAGATCTGAAACTTGTAGGCTAAAATAAAGTGAATTTAACTTTTTGGTCTAAAATGTAAATAAGATGATCCATCTAAACACTCTTAGGGTGTGTTTGGTAGAGCTCCAGCTCCACCAGATTCGTGGATTTTGTGAAGTTAGGAATATCCAGCTCCATCAGATCTGCGAAGCTGGAGCTGTGAGTATATTAAGAGTATTTAGATGGATCATTTTGTTTACATTTTAGACAAAAATATAAAGTTAATTCACTTTATTTTAGTTTATAAGTTTCAGATCTCAGGTGAAGCTGAGATTTGGAGCTCTACCAAACAAGTCCTTAATGTATTCATAGCTCCAGCTTCACAGATCTGGTGAAGCTAAGAATATCCAACTCCATCAGATCTACGGATCTAATAGAGCTGAAGCTCTACCAAACACACCCTTAATCTCTACCTGGCTCATTCCATGCCGATCAAAATTTGGGGCATGCTGCAAAACGCAAACGAGGGCTAGTCCTGCATTTTGTGCATCAAGACATTCCACATTGGGGTGGCTTATGATGTTCGGTAAGATGACGTGTAAGATCTCCAGGCAGAAGAGCATCGATTGTTGGCAGGATATTGGCACATTGCACTTAAGTGAAGGGTATTATACTATTATAGAATTTTTTGTGTGGATACTATTATAAATGAATGGAACATTGTCGGAACATAAATATGTAAATTCGAATTCTGTATATGGCAAGTATTTGTCTCACGACGTGGCGTAAGCTAACGCACAAGCTCTCAACATATCCTTCAAGATCTGATTAACTCTTTCTATCTAACCATGTGTCTGTGGATAATATGCTGTGCTGAAATTTAAGCGAGTTTCCATTGCTTTATGCAGCTTGTTCCAAAATCTTGAGGTAAATTGGGTACCTCTATCTAACACAATTTTCTTGAGCACACCATGTAAACACATAATCCTTGACATGTAGAGTTCTGCCAAACGATTCCCTGAATAAGTTGTTTTCACTAGAATGAAGTGAGCAACTTTAGTCAATCGATCAATGATGACCTATATGGAATCATAGCCTTTCTGAGTCTTGGGCAAACCCGTGATGAAATCCATTCCGATTTCCTCCCATTTCCACTCTGGAATCTTCAGTGGTTGTAACAACCCAGCAGGCTTTTGATGCATAGCTTTCACCCTTTGGCATACGTCACACAATGCAACGTGCTCTACTACCTCACGTTTCATATTAGGCTACCAAAATCTTCCTTTAAGATCTTGCACTACAAGAAAAGTGATTATCTGTGACGTAAACATTGTGACGTTGTGATTATCTGTGACGTAAACATTGTGATGTTGTCAACTTTTGTCATGAAAAATCTATTTTCTGTGACGACTTGTTTATGTTCGTCATTAATTGTATCAGGTGCTGTCGCCCCATGTACTTTTGTGATGAAACATAAAATTTCTTCATAAAACCATAATACAAATCGTCATAGAAAATGAATGGTTGTTTGTCTTGGACTAACGTCAAACATATGTTTGTATTGTGACGATATGCTTTTTCGTCACAAAGGCATGGCCTAAAGGGCCCCCTGTCCGAGGTGGTCTTGTTGTCCGACTTGGCCTTGTGGGTCCATATGTGGGTTACACCTTACACACTGTCAATTCTTGCTTATATCCTTTCATGGTCAGCTGATTAGGGTTTAGGTCTGGATTGGTTGGTAGATGTATGTGATATAGTGCAAGGCTTCATTGGAATCCTTCTATACGATTGGTGGCTTCCACATTCACTATTACAAAACATCACATAGGTGGCACTATATTTGTGGCGATTTTTCTGAAACCATCATAAATAGCATTATCAGTGGCGGTTTTAAAAAATAGCTAGAAGACTATTTGTGATTGTTTTTATTTGGAACCGTCACAAATAATGCATTATCAGTGGCGGTTTTTCTTTGGAACCGCCACAAATACATTAGTGGCGGTTTTAGCCAAAAACCGCTACTGATAATGCGAGTATGTGTGGCAGTTCTAGCCACCGCCACTGATAAAACCGCCACAGATACTCGCATTATCAGTGGTGGTTTTTGGTTAAAACCGCCACTGATAATATTATATGTGGCAGTTTTAATTTGAAACCGCCAGAAATAATAAAAAATAGAAAATTTTAAATATTGCTAATTACCTCTCCTACCTTCTAATTTGTAAGAATTAAAATTAAATAATATTGCATTTGAAATAATTGGAATTAATATTCCATGTGCAATAATTGAAAAGAACGAGCTAAACAGATTCAAAACTTCGAACGCCGTTTTAAGGTCCTAAACGATGTTTTTTGGAATTCGTCGCCAAACATGCACTCGCATAAACCATCAAAATCCGACCATCTGATTTTGGCAAAATCGGGTGCTACATTTTGTTATCTTTCAAACGAGCCAAAGAACGCCCCGATCGGAGTTACGAGTCAAAAGTTATGGCCATTTTAACAAACATACTCGGATTACGATTTCCTCATTTTTCTTACTTTTTTTTTGAATTTTTATTGGATTTTTTAATTTTTAACATTAAACGACTGATCTAGCTTGCTTAGACCTATACCAACATGGCACGGCCCGCTCCGCAAGCCACATAGACCATGCTTGAGCTGTGGCCTCGGTATATGGATCAGCATAGCACGACATGGCTCACTCTCTAGCTGGGTCTAAACAGTCCGGGCCACATTTTAAACGGCTCATTTGGCCCTGAGGCCTACCTCTTTATCGTGTGCTCCATCCCCAACACAGTCTACTCCCCCAAATCCACCAACCTCGTCGTCGCCACCCAAAATCAAGCCCGCCGTCGCCGCCCACCCTTGTCTCCTCACCAAATTGAATTTTTCGCACCTGTCGCCCTCTTCTCCACTGAATCGGTGTGCCAGCCGCCGTTCTCTGCTCGTCTCACTTGCTCCCCCAAACTGAGGTTGCCCCGTTGGTCGTCTTCCTTTGCTCCGCTCACGACTTACTAGCCACCTTCCTCTCATCACCTTAAGGCCTCAATCGTCTCGCTGACCATCCTCATCGCCTTCCCCCAACCGCCGCGCTGGTCAAACTTCTCTCCTCGTTTCCTTTTCTCCACGCAGCCCTGAAACCCTAGCATGTGCACAGCTGCCGCTGCCGCCTACTAGCTGCCAGTCAGCCGTCTCCTGAGCTCTAAGCCCGCTGCCACTCATACTGACCTCATCGCCAGCCCATTCCATAGCCACTCAAGCCCCAGGCCTGCCAAGATCAATGCTTGCGCCCATGGGACCTCCTGATACGATTATCCCTTCTGGTTCTTTTTGTTATCTTTTTTTTCAAGGATTTCTTTTCAGCTTCTTTTGAGGTGAATTCGGTTGTTGTTGACTGATTTCTGAGGTTTCTTTTGCATGCAGGTTACGGTCTTGATCGCTTTGAGGCTCTTTCCCCTTTCGTTTGATAATGTTGGTGGGCACATACATTCTATTAAAACCTAGTTTTGCAAGATACTAGCACTCTAGTTGGAATTTTGTACTCTTTTATTTATCTAGCTGGCTGTCTCATTTTGATGTACTAATTGTGCTATGTGATTCCATTTTTTATCGTGTCATGATGAACTAATTAAACGGGCTAGTTCTTTATTTGGTAGGTCTAATCTATGTACGAATCATTTGAATGTGTTTACTGGATCGGTTCAGATACTACAGTTGTGTACCTTGTTTTATACTACAACATCTTTGCAGATTCTAGCCTTGAATGTCCTATCAAGTATGTTCTGCTTTGTCACTCTTAGATTCTTTGTTAAGTATGTATTCCTTTATCATTCGTAGAGTAAATGACTTATGTAAAATATGTGCTATAATTTGAAGGATTGGCAGTTTGATTAGTTTAAGAACAAAAGCTAACAGGCTGATTCTTCAGTCTTCAGTGATTTTTTCCCTTTTCAATCAAATCAGTATATGCTGAATGTTATAATTCAGAGTTGGTATTTTTTTTCTCAGGTCACTATGTAGGTGATAGGAGGAGAGTTTAAAGGTGTTGAGCAATTCAGTTCTTAGACGTTCTGCTGTGTACCTTCATGATGTAGGTATAGTATAAAGCAATGATTCTAGCATTGAAACTATGAAGCAAGTCAACAAAATAAGCACTACTGCTTGCTTTTAATTATGCCTTGATGTTAGAAATTAGTTGTTAGTAGGAGGACAGTAATAAAATGGACATTTATATTTCGAGTTTTCAACCCACCTTTGAAGTTCTGTTTCTTTGTATATTGTTCGCTGAGCTTAATGATATCTTTGTTAATCTATGATCTTATATAATATTTTTGAAACCAAGATCTTATATAATCTAGACAATGAAAAGACATGGCACATTAATTTTTCTCTGTCCTGGATGGTTTGTGTGTGACTGTTGATTGTGTGCAATAGAAATATATGTTTAAGTCAAATCAGCAATACTTCATCAGAAGTGCTCTAGACTTGATTTTGTATTATTCCTTTCGATCGAGTAAAGTATAATTTATTTGCATTGTTGTCAAAGTCTAATGTCTCCTTACCTGTCATGTTATACTTAAGTATTCACTTTTTCATTTTAGTGTAGTATAGAGTCATGCCTAGCAATATTAGTTGTATTCTTTATTGCTACTTGATCCCGTCAGTCTGTGAATGAAATGGAGATGCTGATTTGTTTACTTTAATTTCTTGATCATTAGTGTTTGGATAAAACTACTGAGTTGTTTGATGTTAATAATTGTTTACAAGTTTATACAGGCTTGCGTAGATGAATAACATTTATTCTAAGCGAATGAAAAGTAATGGTAAGATGCATAGATAATGTGTGGCACCTTGTGGCTGTAGAATGATTTAGAAGATCATGTTGATGTTACAAACCCCCGTCTTCAGGTTACTCTTTTATCCTTCTCCTAAATCCAAACTGTTTCTTAACCACTAGAGATTTTTTACTAGTGCTTAATATTAATTATTTCATGCTCACATGAATGGACCACTGATACGAGCCCTTTTTATTTAGCGTGTGCAAAAGAGGCTTGCAATTCTGAACAAGCGCACCAAAGGTGGCTGCTCATGCATGTGCCTGTTGCTATCCGTCGTCGCAATAGTGATTCTCACGGTTATTGTTTGCCTTCTCGTCAAGTATCTATAAAAAAGAAGTATCTGTAACCTTTGTTTGCGTGCCACTCTGTTGAAATGTGCTGTCTTTTAAAGTCATACGGTGGTTTCCATTTCAATTTTTCATTTCATGAGTAGAATGGTTATTATCTATGGATAATTCGTACTGCTCTGTGCAATGTATTGATTAGTCTCCTAAAAATATTGTGTGTTGTGGCTATTGACGTGGCACTGGAGTGTTCAATGACAAAAATGCATGTCCATGTGGCACTCATCTGTGATGAAACATTTGTATCATGACACGTGCCACGTCACCTCACACCCTGGCTGATGACATGGCACTGGAGTGTTCCATGACGAAAATGAATGTCCATGTGGCAATCATCTGTGACGAAAAAATTGCGTCACAACACATGCCACGTCACCTAACACCTTGGCTATTAACGTGGCACTGGAGTGTTCAATGACGAAAATGCATGTCCATGTGGCAATAATCTATGATGAACAATTTTGTCATAAATAAAATGGTCAATGCTTAGTTTTGGCCGACCAGAAAGTTCTTTTTTGACGAATTTTACATTTTTTTATGACGTTTTGGGTACAATTAATAATGGTTATATTCATCATAGAAGTGACCTCTTCGTTGACAGAAATGTAATTTGTCATAGAAAAGTTGATTTTTTATAACAAAAATAAGCAATTCGTCATTGAAAACTTTCTACGACGCACTTTCTATGACAAGTTGAATTTCATCATAAATTCGTCATAAAAAACCTACAATGATGATTTCAGGACTAATGTTGACGAGTTTGGGCTGTTATTAAAAATCACTTTTCTTGTAGTGTTGATACATCTTAGCACTTCTCAGATGAATGGAATACTTAGAATTATGAGCCTCTTCAAGAATCAACTGCTTAAGCTCTTTCTTATCTGGTACACAAATTCGACCTTTAAACCAAAGGGTTCCTTGTTCATCTACAGTGAAATCTTCTGCTAAACCTTCTTCCTTCTTGAACTTGATCCTGTTGATTTTCTCATCACTTTTCTGTCCATCTCTGCTTTGCTCCTCGAGCGTTGGCTTCACTTCCAAAGCAACTACAACAACTTCCAATCTCAATTTTTGAAACTCTTTGCACAACTTTGGTTGATCGCTTACTACCATCATATTTACACTGTGGCTTTTACGACTCAAAGCGTCGGCTACCACATTAGCTTTTCCAGGATGATAATGGTTCCAATATTATAATCCTTAATTAATTCCAGCCATCTTCTTTGCCTCGTATTGAGATCTGACTAGGTGAATATATATTTTAAACTCTTATGATCCGTATATATCTCACATATGTTACCGATGAGATAATGACGCCATATTTTCAGAGCATGCACTACGGCGGCTAACTCCAGATCATGCGTCGGATAATTCACCTCATGCGGCCTCAACTACCTTGATGGGTAAGCTACAACCCTACCATTCTGCATTAACACACATCCAAGACCCTGCCTTGAAGCGTCACAATATATGTCGAAACCGTTCTGAACATCTGGCAATACTAACACAAGTGTTGATGTTAACTGCTTCTTTAACTCTAGAAAACTCTTTTCGCACTCTAGCTTCCATACAAACTTTTTCTCTTTCTTCAACAATTGCGTAAGAGGTCTAGCAATCGTCAAAAATTCTTCTATGAATCGACGGTAATATCCCGCCATTCCCAGAAAACTACGGATCTGGGTAACCGACTTCGGTTGCTCCCAATGTAACACAGTTTCTACCTTACTTGGATCCACAGTAACTCCTTTAGCTGTCATTACATGACCAAGGAATTCCACATTTTCTTTCCAAAAATCACATTTGCTGAACTTAGCATACAGCTGCTGCTCTCGCAACCTCTCCAAAACCAATTGTAAGTGCTTTGCGTGATCTTCTCTTGTCTTGGAGTATACAAGAATTTCATCTATAAAGACAACCACAAACTTATCCAAATAATCCATGAACACTTTATTCATCATGTTCATGAAATATGTGGGGGCATTTGTTAGTCCAAAAGACATGACTGTGAACACATAGTGCCCATATCATGTAGAGAATGCAGTTTTAGGGACATCCTCTGCTCGAATCTTCAGTTGATGATATCTTGATCGAAGATCTATCTTAGAGAAAACTCCTACTCCTCTCAACTGATCAAACAGATCATCAATCCTGGGCAAGGGATACTTATCCTTGATCGTCACTTCATTAAGTGCATGATAATCAATACACATCCTTAAACTTCTATCCTTCTTCCTAACAAACAAAACTGGTGCTCCCCACGAGGAAGAACTTGGTTGAATAAAATCTTTCTCAAGCAATTCCTCGATCTGCTTCTTCATCTCAACTTACTCGTCCATGGCATACGATACGGCCTCTTTGTTATTGGTGTTGTTCCAGGCACTAACTCAATAACGAACTCAATATCTCGATCTGGCGGCATTCCTGGTAAATCTTTAGGAAAAACTTCTGGAAATTCTCTAACAACTGGCACATCCTCTATGTTAATAACTTTTACACTGTCCACCAGTAACTATCCATCACAAATTGCGGTTGTATGAATCTCCACTTTCTTACTGCTAGGGCTTTCTAATGACACCATCCTTTGACCGCAATCCAAAACAGCTTTATGCTTGGACAGCCAATCCATTCCAAGGATGACATCTAAGGTTTGGGTATCCAACAAGATAAGATTCGCTAGGAATTCTGTCCCATCCATAAGCAACTTAACTTCCAAACACCCAAGGCTAGACCGAAATTCAGATCCTGTGACTTGGAGTAAAAGTACACATTTAAGATTCTAACATCAAACCCATTCTTCATTGTAAACTCTGAGAAACAAATAAATGCGAAGCTCTAGAATTGAATAAAACTGTAGCAGGTACTGAGTTAATCAAGAACTTACTCAGTACGACGTCCGATGCCTCTTGAGCATCATCTACGGTGATATGGTTGATTTTGCCATACACTGTTGCTTGAGGTGTTGCTCCCGCTTGCATTGGTATGCGGTTTCCTCCTAACATAGGTATCTTGGCTGGAGTAGTTCCCAAGTTGAAGCGAACTGGTGTGATTCCTCCTTTCTTCAGACACTTGTTAGCAAAATATCCTGGTTCATTGCAAGAGTAGCATCGCTTGACAACGGACTATTGATTCCCTGCTGGTGCATTGCCCCCCTTGAGTTTACATCTAAAAATTCTGATTAGTGGGGTGAGGTTCCAAGGTTGATGCCTTATTTGCTAATTGCGACTGGAACCTAGCAAACTACTGGGGAGACACCCTCAATCTGAACTGATTTGGCTGCCCTCCTTGACTAGCCATCTTGCGCTTGCGATCCTCACCTAGTTCCTTGCACTTGTCCTCCATGATCAAACCCTTGTTGACCAATTCTTGAAAATCAGAAAAATTGTGAGTGATCAATCCTACTTGCAATCCAGAATTCAGTCCTTTCAGAAAGCGAGACTTCCTGGCCTTATCTGTAGCCACATCCTTAGGAGCATAGCGTGATAGCTGAGTAAACTAGTTTAGGTAATCTGCCACTAACTGACCTCCTTGTTTTAAAGCCCTGAATTCTTCTTTCTTTAAATCCATCATGCCCTCAGGCACAGGGTATTGACGAAAAGCAGTGGAAAACTCATCCCATGTGATCTCTTACAGGGCTTCATGTGTGGCACAGTAGTTCTCCCACCACTCTGCGGCAGTTCCTTGTAACTGATGAGAAGCATACAGTACCTTCTAATTGCCCTCACACTAAGTGATGTGCAGTTACCTTTCAATGGTTCTAAGTCAATCATCAGCTTCCAAAGGATTAACATTGCCTGAGAATGTTGGTGGATGGGTCCTCATGAAGTCTGACAACTTAGAATAAGGGTGCGACCCATTGCTGCCATGCTGAGCATTATTGTTGATTGCAGCTTGACTAGTTACACTATGTATATGTTGCATCATGGTCTGCATAAGTTGAGTTTGTGCTGCAAGAAAAGCTCCCTAATTTTGCATGTCCACTGGCGGTGTTGGCTACAGTGGTACTCCATCATTGGGGTTGTCACTTAGGCGAAACCCTAAACCAAACGAGTGTTCACCATCTGCTGATTACTTCTTGGGTTAGGAAAGGTAGATGTAGCATAGATAAGATGCAAGAATTTCTAAGACAAGAGAAACAGGTTAAACCCAAACTTAAATAACTTTATTAATAAGACTTGGTATGATTGCTTACAAAAGCCTAAGAGCTATGCAACACATATTGTATACCCAGCAAACAATAAGAACCAAACTAAACACACAACTTTAACGACTATTACAAAGGGAAAAGACTATATTAATGATGCGACTCAACACTTGAGTCTCAACCTAACACTAAGACTCTCACTCATCTAGCCACCCTGGCTGAGGTTGACCTGATGCATACACCGGTGGGTGGGCTGGTATGGGCGCAAACTGGTCCTGAAGCCCTATAGTTGGATGTTCCATCACCACATGCACATCCTGCTCCTCTGGCTCAAACTCGACCCCCTTAGGGTCTTCTTCTTCTTCCTCAACGTCTGGCGGTGCTGGCGCAGCCTGGCCACCCTCCTACAGTGCCTCCTCAGGCTCCATGATCTTTTCGGTGAAATCAACAAGAGTGTCCTGTAGCTCCTCCCCTATGACTCTAATGGCCTCATACACCATCTTCAGCTCCTCTACTGTGTCCCTCGTGTGGGCGTCCTAAGCGGCTGCCAACTGTGCCAGGTGCACAACTGTGGCGTCCTCCTCCTCCTCCTCGATCCTTTGTCACTGTGATGCTCGTCCTGTAGGGTGAAGTCGGAACACAATGTCATTGAGCTCATGGGAGTAGTTGCGGTAGATCCTTCTTAGGGCAAGTTGTGAAGCCTCCTGGATACCAATCTCGAAGGTAGCTCTCCTCACGGTGATATTGATTGGTTGGCTTTCCTTTTTATCCTCTCTAGCATAAATCAAGATTCTGCAAACAACTCTGCTTGCAACACCGTTGATGACCCAACATTTACCTCTATACATCGGTCTTGTGAAGCCTCCCAAAACTTGAAGGCCAAAGCTCTGCTGCGTAACCACCCTTACGCTCTCCATAGGTCTACTGTCTCCTCATCTATTCAAAAGAGAAATAGATAAGTCCACAACTCCCAAATGGCCATGAGGAAAACAAAATTTTCAGCAAAGGCGAGGAGCGGAGAATAAGAAGAGTCAAGAGTGTTATTTTAGTCAAATTTAGATTTTTCTTTAGAAAATAATTTTGGATACACCTAGGACACCACCATGCTAACTAGGGCCAAGACATACAGTCAGTATGCTCTGATACCACCTCTGTTGGGACCCGAATTCACTGATTCGATCCCACTTTGTTTACCGCACTAGTCCTTGGATCAACGCTAGTGCACACAGCTCAACGTTGGCAAGTATCACATCATACACAGTGATAAGAGTAATAGGACTCCATTTATTGATATAACTAAGTGTATGATCTTATGACCAACTTACATTATTAAGCCACACAGGGCTAGACCAAAAATAAAGACTAAGACAAATGCAGCGGAGATAGTAGAAGACGCTGGTGACTCATCAATTCACCACAGGCGACTGATAAGACTTAGGCTTAGTGACTCGCATTCTCTGGGAATTCTTCCTCCAATAAAGGCGATGACTCCTCAACTGTTGATTTATTGGTGATGGTAAGGATGAGTACAAAAGCACTCAACAAGTTGTGCACAGAATGCAATTCTAACATAGCTATATGCAATGCTTTATTCCAAAGGAATGGCTATCATGGCTTATTTGCAGTAAAGCAACATTTATGAACAAGTACAATATATAGATTGAAAAGACAGTAACACAAATAACAGTAATAGATAGATTCAACGTTTTTCCAAGTAAATCAAGTTTCCAATCCTAATTCAACTTTCATCCTTCCACATGGCAACCTACTATCCCATCCAGTTTACATTTTATTAACTAACCCTTGACTGTAATTCCTGAGCTATGCTCAATACCACGAGCACGGCTATCCCAATAGATTTACACTCTGCAGAAGTTATACACTTTAGCCACATGATATAACCATACACTACACAGGCGAGTAATTATAACAAAGCCTTTACAATGCATTGCCTTAACCCAGTACTACCCGTTGAGGTTTCAACACTGAAGGGTTAAACCACCACAACAGGGCCCCCCTCTTGCACCATGTGAGTTCATCCATGAACTCGGACTTACACCACCACAAGTTGTACTGAAGATAATACATTGCAAATTAGTCAGCTAGGCTACCCCATAACAGACATATGGTTGCATGATTTACTCAGGTCAAAGGCTCGCAAGGTTAAGTCCTTAGGGTGATCAAAGCAAGACTTTCACACACCCTCTACCCATTGGGCCCACCTTGGCACACTTGCCCCTTGCCACTTGCTTCAATCTAAGTGATTACCAACCCAGTTGGTTACCAAGCAGCACGTGCTATCCACAAGTCAACATCGTTGTGTGACATCCCTCGCTATAACAACTCAATCTCATCGTGTGACCACACATGACACATAAGTTCATAACATTGTTCCATATTCTATTAATCAAGGTTAATTATCAATGATTCGAGTACATGTGATGACGTGGCATGGCTAAGCAATCTATTACGATCTAACCATCCCATGTTGACTTCAATATCAATCAACTATAGTGAACCAAACTAAGTTGACAAGTAGATAATGGCATACAAATGACAAGGTAGGGTATAGATCAAATGGTATGATAACTAAGTCCCAATTTATATTGAAAACATTTGTACACATGAAATAATATGCAATATGGCAAAACAAAATAGCAACTTTGTAAACATGGGTTCAACATGATCAAAGCACAATTTGCCTTGGCAAAAGTCCTAGTCTTGCTCTAGAATTTGATCTTGAGTCGACAGATCCTCTTCCGATGGTCACACAACTCAACGTCTATGCAAATTGAGAGAGAAAAGCAAATAAATACCAAAATAGAGAGCAAAAAATGAACTCCAAAAATCAAATAAAATTTACCATTAAATAGATCTCAATTTTACAAATTTTATAAATTTGAATCACCTCAATCGGAGTTCGTATGAGGGATAACGAGCTCTCGAAAGATTCAAAAATCATAAAAATCTGAAAATTGGAATATCAAATAATATCCGAATTATTTTTATAATGGAAATTTGATTTATTGTGTCAGCGTGATGTCAGCACCAAACCGAACCAACCTGAGGCTGACACGTGGCGCGTTCCATAAACACAGTCCACGGACCTCCTTCGACCACCGTGGACGCGGTCCACGATGACTCGGAGCCTAAGCTGCCATGCGGCGAGTTCTGGTTGGTTGACACACCGTGGCTCGATTTGGCCCGTAGAAGCTAGATCGGACAGCCCAAACCTTGCACCACGTGGTGATGTCTCGATCGAGCGATTAGATCCGATGGCTCACAACTGGAGATGAGGTTTACTGTTAGGCGGCTACATGGCTTGATCCATGCATCCACAGGAGATCGAACGAGTGACGAAGCTTGCCTTTGGCGATGGCAGCGCGGCGGTGAATCTTCATTGGAGCTGGGGGAGATGATCTAGAAAACGGCGTTCTGACGGCTTAGCGGTGATGACTCCTCATGGATCTGAATGGCACGGTCTTGGCGAACCCACTGTTGGTCTTGGCAACAGCGGAGGAGCTTCCATGGCGACGAGATCTTCAAATCCTTGTGGCGGCCTTCTTTTAACTCCGACGAGCTCGCGTATGTGAATGGCAGTGTCTCTGGCGAGTGTTCTTGAGGGCAAAGACGCGCAACCTCCTGGCGAACCTCGGGAACCCACCCCCTCCTTAAATAGCTCCGCAGAACGAGCACGATTCAAAGCCCTAGGGCCACATGGCGGCACAGTCCGGATCCAAGACGGTGGCGGCTCAACGGGGACGACGAAGTGCGACCGTCCACGCGGCTTGATGAATGCATGGGATTCACTCAGGTAGATCTAATCCGAACCGCCCACAACAACCAACGGCAAGGATTGAAAGGAGTCCCGACCCGATACGACTAACAACGGCCGTTCGATTAGATCCAACGGTGACGAAGCGCTAGGTTTCGCGATGATGAGAACCACTGGATTGAGATCTAACAGCTGGCTCGAGGGCTTCTTATATATGGGCCAAATGGCCAGCAGTGCACAGAACCGGGCCGACAGACATGGGCCAAGATCACACAGTACTGGTCTTCGGCCCAATACTGTTCACGTGATTTTTTCGGGTCTTTGATTTAAAATAATTACATAAATTAATTTGGTTTATTTTAAGTAATAAAAATATCAGGAAGAATCCAAGAAAAATCTCAAAAATACTTTGAGATATTCTGGACTCAAATAAAATATTTTTGGTAAAACTTTATTTTAATTTTATCTATAATTACTAAGTTTTCAACAAAAGACCAATATACTTAATTTAAAATAATTTCAAATAAATCCTAGAAAAATACAAAACTCACAAATTGCAATAGAGCAATAACAAACAATAATAAAGGGAAAATTTTTGGGATGTTACAAATTCCCATGTAAAACCCTAATAAACGACTGCATAAATCTTCATCTACAGCTTGAGGTACCATTGTTGAAACTTAGCAACTTACTGAGCTAGCCATGTCCTATTCCAGACATGTGGTTTGTATGATGTAGATAAGTTCAAATGGCGCACAGAGTTAAATCCTTAATTGGCTGGGAGATTACCCAAATACAAAGAACACAATACCTCCATTCGCCTCAAACGAAATCATTTATCCACCAAATATATTAATTGCATGCCATAAAAATTGATGATATTTACCATTGTAAAATAATTCCATATATCATTATTCAGATGTAGGGACTTCATTCCAAAAGATGAACATATAACTGCAAGCATGCCTAAGCAAAACTACACCAACCCACGTCAATACCATACATATGTCCAACTAGTAAGTTGCCAACGTAGAGTGGCAAGTTGTCGAGATGGAATACAAGTTATCGAGGTGGAACAAGGAACAATATAGGTATTTACTAGTCCAAAGTGAATTTGATATAGAGGTAGCATGCAAGTTTAATAAAGCAAAATAATTTTAGAAAATATAGGTGCGGCATCATCAAACACAACTTGCCTTGTTCTTAGTGGAATAAGTCTTGATCTTGACCCTAACCTCCCTCTATTTCTTTTAAGCACTTTGGAGCATTAATGTCTACACAAAATGAAGAAAGCACAAATAAACACCAAAACCAATACAAAACCAAATTAAATATAAGTAGTACTAGTATGCAAAGCTAGATTTAAGATTAATTTAGACAGAAGAACAGGGTCAATCGGAGTCTGTATAAAGAAGATGGTGCTCTTAAAAGTTTGGTTGGGAGAGAAATTCAGAAAAAAATAAAGTAGAGAGAGTATTGGGGCCGACAGGTGGGGTCAAGGGAATATTTCTTTTCCCAAATTTTTTGAAAATTAGAAGCGACTAACATGTGGGCTAGCGGTATATAGACCGAGTCTATAGATGACGGCTTCAGTCCACGGTAGACTAGGTCTCAAAATAGTAATTCTAACAAGTGGGGTCCACTTTGTCGATCTCACATCTCACTATGAGCTCGGTTCACAAAGCCAATCCACGGTTTGGGTTTGCGCGACTAGCGTGGAGGCTAAGGAGGTGGCACTAACTCAGCGCAACATGGTGGCGTACATGGCAACTATGTCGGCAATAGCACTTGGGACGATGACGCAACCCCGGCAGACGGCGGTGCACAGGAAGCAATGGTTCCTGCGAACAATGGCATGGTGATAGCAATAGAGTGGTAGAATCATGAGTGGAGAGCGTGGAGAACTCGATGCACTTTGGCACAAGGGACCTATGGTCACTGTCGGCTAGATGATGACAGTGTGTAGCGGCTGTAGCGGTGAAGGTGTAGATCCGACGATGGCAAGCAGAGGGAGAGGTAGATCTTAGCGTGAAGGTTCTAACAGTGGGATCGATGGTGGTGGAGCTCATCAGTGACGAAGACCATCGGCTTGGCTTCAATGGCAGCAAAGCTCGATGACTTCGATCCCACTGATTTCGTGGCGCGATTCGAGGTAGCAAAATAAGGGGATGTGGATCTAGGTCTTGGGCACAGCTTGTATTCATAGAGGAGGCGGTGCGCGAAGGGAGTCTAAGGTAGCTACGAAGCGGCATCGTGAGAAAGATAGAGTCCTCCAGAGACGAAGAACATTGTGAATGATAGATGGGCCCCTATGGTCAATGACACGGGCCTGGCGCGGGAGATGTGCTAGGCCAGCTAATGCAGAGATAGACCGAGAAGAGAGAAGGAGAAGTGGGCTAGTGGTGGAGAAAAATGGGCTTCAGATCAAGTGGTGAAAGAGAGAATGGTTCACACAAAGAAGACTAGGCCTATGAGCATTTCTAGATTTATAATTACTTTTGTATTTTAGAAAATATTAGAAATCCAAATAAGCCAAGGAAAATACCAAATGAACTCGGAAAAAATTTCAAAAGATCCATTAAATTCTGAGCACAAGAAACACAAATAAAATAACTATGACTTTAATTAAAGTTTAATTTATTCACATTAAATCTCTACTAATATAAATTTGCAGTTGGTGGCAGCGGTCCGTTCTTCCTGCCCCTCCCCCCTCGTCATATCTCTAGTAATGGCAGGTCATTATAGCTAATTATTTTTTTCCTGATTTATAGCCAACCATATCTCTCTAAATATGGTTAATTATTCTAGCAAAATCCCTGATTATTGCTGGTAATTAATAGCCTGCCAATCATTCTTTTTGTATTATATATATGTTGTACAGTTTTCACAGAATCTATCAAGAGAATTCATTCAAGATCTCTCATGTCGTGCCGCCGCGGCGAATGAACTTGATGAACTGATCAATAAGTGACGGACCGACGTACATGGCGCGGACGCAGAGGCCGAGCCATGGCCGATCGAGTAATCGCTTGCCGCGGAGGCAGCGCAGCGACGCCCACCGGATGCCGTGACCCCAGCGCCAGCCAGTTGGACGTGAACAAAGCGTACGATGCTTCGGCGCGGTTGCCCGGCGACACCAGTAGGATGTCGTCGGCAGTGAGAGAGTCATTGGCATACCCCTTGGAGATAAATGGGTTGATCCAAATGAGCGTCGCGAGAGAGAGGAACGTGGCGGTGCCGCAGCGTGGCGGGCGCCTTTAGCCGGTGTTTTCGGTTCACCTTCATGGGCTCGGCGTCATGGCCAGTGAAGCCAGTGATGGCTAGGTACGTTAGAGGCATGAAGATGAGTAGGCCGGCAAAGGCGAGAGGGTCATCTGGGAAGAGTAGCGAACTGTCGGCGCAACGGACCACTGCCGAAGCGGAGAAAAGTGCGGCGCCAAGGGCGGTGGCAATCCAGAAGACGCGGAGGTGCAAAGACTGGGTGGCGGCGGCGGCCTCTTTCTCCGAGGCGACTGACTACGCGGCCATGGCGTGCGTGACGAAGTGGGCAGCGAGGAAAGCGGACTCCACAACGCGCCATGGCGTGCTCGGTAGGAGGAAGAACACGAATGTGAGGAGGACGGTGAACGCCGTGGCGAAGACGACGAACACCCTGAGCGCGACCGCGTAGCGGCTAGTGGTCCAGAATGGCGGTGGGTTCGGTAGCAGCGCCTCGTGCTCGGGGGAAGCCCCCGTGTCACCCCTGCGAAGGCGGTTAATGACAAGGACGAGCGAGGCAACGAGAAAGACGAGGTCAACGGCGCCGAGGAGCGCGCGCTGTGGGCATGGCGAGAGGAAGAGGAACGCGAGCTGATAATATAAATTGCAAAATGGGATAAAAATGATTGATTAATTTTTGAGATTGGGAATATATAGTGCTACATACAATATATTTGGTTTTAATTCATACCGGAGAAAAAACTATAAAAACTTTTGTAATCGGGAGAAATAGATGTTTGATCTTGTAGCATAATTTTCTTTTATTACTTGACCTTTATGTTTCGTTACCAATTTTATTTTTCGTAGCAACGCACGGGCATTGATCTAGTCATTGTAATTTCTTAACATCTAATTTAAACTTTAATTTATTAGATAAAATCATAGGAAATTTTATAAAATAAATTTTGAATGACAGAAATCTAGAAATTCAAAAATTGGGATTTTAAAAACATAGCAAAGTTTTTCGTGGAAACGGGAGAGGGTAAATTGGGGATCTTGTGCATCTAACCAACTTCAGATCAAGAATGCTTCTGGAGCGGTGTGAATAGGTTGTTTTAAAATCGAACCAAAGCAATCTTGGTGAGCAATACACGTGAGCGTTAACAATACCATACACGTGTCCTAATGGGCTGCACATGACATAAACTAAGCCTATCTGACTTCTTCAGCACCAGTGGGATAGGAAAAAAAAAGAATAATTGATTATTTGCATAAAGTTGATGATAATTGATAATTTTTCACACTCTAAGGCCACATGTCAGTGAGATGTGGCAAATCATTAATTACACAAATTTAGGTGTATCAAATAATCAAATATCCCAAAAAAAAACCCTGTAATAGTATAATAAGTGCAATGTGCCAATATCCTGTCAACAATCGATGCCCTTTTGCCCGGAGATCTTAAGCGTCATTTTACCAAACATTAGTTCTCTATCCACGAGCTAAAACGATAGAGGGAATATTGTACCGCAAATTGTCAAACTGGTATGTTCAACTATTTGTATTTATTTTTGGCATCCTACAATTGCTGGTGTTCCTTTCGCTGTATACATTGTCCAATAGCATATTAGTCTGTGCCTAACCATATATATCACTTGCATTCATTTTCATATCACAAAGAACTTGAATGCTTTTGAGTATCGTTGGTCATATAAAGCGTAGCACCGCCTTCCTCATAGTTGTTAGTAGTTTACTTCTCAAGCACCTATATATATCATCCACATGATTCTGCAATAATGGAACCAAATCTCCATAACGTTGCTTTCCATAACATTTCTTGAAACTCTGCACAAACAGAAGGCAAACATGTTCATACAACCTTTATAAAGATTATCATAAAATTAAAATAAATATACTAACAAGTGCGTACTAGCATGGAACTCCGGAATGAATTCATGCCGCTGAATATTTATGTGAATATAAATGCTTTTCCTCCCAATACAAGTTACATATTATCTTGAAGCAAGTGAAAGGTAAGTAATCACCATCTACTATTCATTCATGCTTTAATATTTATGCAACTGTTAAAAAGAAAAGCATGGAAGCATCTCTCTATAGGTAATTATATTTGAAAAACCAAAATTCATACTTTTCCCTGCAAGAAGTTGATTGTGAAGGACAATTTAAGATGAAAACAAATAGCATCTGATTTTATCTGCAATATCGTGTGTCTTCTGCCAGTCACCAAGAACAACGTTTCTTTAGTGTACCAAACAAGAAATTGCTCTTAGGATCGCTACCAGCACTAACAAATAATGCTACAATGAAGAGTTGAAACTGTGACTGTAGCTGTCCTTTATTGAGATGTGGGCTGACTTCAAATCATGATTATTTATCGTTTTTTCTGTTATACGATATCAGAAGCTCCTAATGTGATTATTAATATCTTCCAGTTACCCAACTATAATGAAATTCAATTTTTTTATGGAATCAAGCAGTACAATTAATGTTAAAAAAAGTACTGGCATTTGCACCGTTCAATAAAGGACACCAAACATCGGTAAGAAAATATTAGCATTGACATCCTACATAAATAAATAAACAAATGTGATTACTTACCAACTCCTCTTGGAAACCATACCAATGCTGCAGTGATCCACAATTTCTTTTATATACCAAATATGTAACATTCAGACTGTTGTTTCTAATCATATATTCTGTTGCATTTCCATATAAACTACTGGGTGAGTTTATTTTTTTCTCGAACACGCAGGAGAGCTGCGTATCATTATATTAAGAAGAAAAAAAGGGGCAAGAGCCCATACAACCAAACATTCACACAAAATCAAAACATACAGCGCGCCTTTGAAATAAAAAGAGAAAAACGACCAAAGAACAACTAGACCCCTATTGAAATCAAACTTCCTCTGGAGCCAGGCTGCTAGCACCGGCCAGTCTCCAGAGATTGAGCTCCTCACCAGCAAGGGACATAGCTTGGTCTACTGCAGGAGAAAAGCCATCAAACACACATCTGTTTCTCCAGAGGAAGTTTTAGCTTTTGATTCTAGATTTTAGCCCCAAAAGCAAAATAAAAAACAAACAGCCTGATTTTAGAATTCGATTCTCACAATCCAGCCCACTCATATACACTAAATCCACAATCCACTTCATATGTGCTTTTAGATTTCAGCTTTTGAAGAATCAGTTTCTCTACAACCACAATCCAGAATTAGCTTTTACAGAATCCAAAACTGAAACAAACAGGCCCTAAATTTGCAGGAATTACAATTATACCCAAGTTACTTCAAGCAGTTGACTCAAGAGAATCTTCTTTGCCTTATCCTTCCTTGCATGTTAGTCATGTGGGCCTGACCTGTTTGCCTATGGGTTCTGGCACGGGGCAAGCCAGGCACATGAGGCAGATGCAGGAACAGCAGGGAAGCCCACGGCAATGACTTGATATAAGATTCCTGAGGCTTTGTTTAGTTATCCATTAATTATTTGTATATCCCCCCCTTAAATTCAGTTTGTCATTCCTTATCTCCTTAAAGTAAGTTGTCAACATCAGCCTCTGCAAATGGAGGGATGGCAGATTGCTTCAAATTTGAAGAAAAGAATGAAGAATCCTCTTCGCATCTATTTCTTTCTCCCCTTTCCCTCTCCTTCGCCTTGCATGTCAGCCAGGTTGCCACAATGGCACATTAGCAACCGCAGCGATACACCAAACTTGTCTTCCAGTTGGCGAGGTACTTGATTTGGGTAACTTGGGAGGGTTGAATAAGAGATTGATTAGTTGATTGCATGGTCGACTGAGCACAGAGAACCCAAACCACTGCCAATATTGAACATGCTGTGTGAAGCTGTGGTTGTTATTTGATTAGTGGGAATAGTTTGTGGCTTCAGACGCCCAATTTATTCTTATTTATTACAAGGCTACATATGGAATTACATGGGTTCATTTGACTTTTCTTAATTTTTTTAGTTCATGAACAATGCCAAATCAAATCTAAATAAATAACCAAGAAGTCAAAAGAAGATTAGTTAGTTAATTCAATGAGAAAAGTACAATAAATCATTTACTCATGGAATAGATCAATTGTGAAGTTCAATAAATCATTTTTTCATATACTCCCGCCATTCAGAAATATAAGGCGTATTTTGATTTTACATAAATATTAAGATTGGGGTGAAGTTGAGAAAGGTATGAGTGAAAATAACTTAGATACTTCCACTTAATTGTTTTGGAAGATAAGAGATAATATTTTGTGTGCGGTCGTAATGAATAAATGCATGTAGTTGAGAGGGAATAAATAGGGTATGGTAGGAAAAGCCTCATTAAATCTAAATACAAGCTTTATATTTCTAAACAAGATAATTCAAACTATAGACCTTATATTTCTAAACGGGGGAGTAGATTTCACCTTTTATGAAGGAACTGTGCCTATTATCCTATCTAGGGCAGTAGGGCTTCAACATAAAAATATATATTACTATGAAGGAAATATTACTCTCAACAGAGAATTTTCTAATATTACTCTCAACAGAGAATTTTCTCAGTATTTAGATATTTAGATTTGAAACAAGAAAGGAGACTATTAAGAATTAAGGAAATGGCTTGGGTTGTCAACCTGACATTTGATATCTTTCATGAGATCAATGCATTAGGGTGTATTCTCGCACGAAAAGGGTTGCGGAGGAAGTGGTTTAAATAGGGGTAAAATTGTAAACGTTAATATCTGTTGGCCCATAATGGTAAAAATACTTAATGGTTAAATAGGAGTTCTTATGGAGTATTTGAGTGGTCCTCTGCAGTGCTATGGAACTAATTTTTTCTATATCAAACTGTTGGTGTTGTATCAGAGAAAAAAAGAACCCTCTTACATGGCGTCAATACTGGTACATAGGAAATGGAGATTGTAGTCATGAGAATTAGGCGGACGAGCACCTGGATGCCTGCGTCTGGGCGGTTGCGTGATGGCAGTGTCAGAAAGAAAAGGTATAGGAGTAAACTGCTGATAATTCATGCTTGATTCCCAAAGGTAACTAGCGTAGCTTAATATACCCGCCTCTTAACAATCAATGACTGAGGAACAACTAACGAACAAGAACCTAACAAACCAATCTAATCTTGAACTTGAAGGATAAGAAACTTAGTAAATGATCTATGTTCCTCATTTGTCTGGTGCGCTGGCCAATCCTTGGTAGCTCTTGCGGTGGAACTGGTAGTAGCTTCCCCACATGACATCATTCACAATTTGATAATGTTGACATGGCTTCAAGATATATTAGATTTAAGTAGTGGGGAAATACCGGTGTCTCATGTGTGCCACATGAAAATTTTACATATTTAAAATTTCATAAAAAATTGACCACATCTTTATATACAAATACTGGAATATTATTAGGATCAAAGTTTTAAATAGCGGCAATCATTCCATCACAATTAGGTCTGGAAAAAACATCACAACGAATCTTATCAGAAAACTGTCCGACATAGCAACATTTACTTTGAAAAATAATTCATATTGCCATCCAAGGTTTCTAAAACTAGAAAGAGTAGTAGAATACAAAAACAGAAACATAATGAGCAATGTATAGCTTGGACTACAATAATTATAATTGTATAGCCCTAAATTTGAACAATAAATTACGCACTAAACATCATTATTTTGAAGTATGGACAAAATAATCGATGTCCCTTTCATTTATTAAGATAGATAGCCCACATTGCATACACATGGAGCTGAGTCAGTCGATGAGCCATGAGCAGCAATGTAGCATTTTCCAGAACTTAATTACCTTATATACCGCTGGATGAAAAATTATAACTAATTGGAATTTAAATAGAAAAAAGGTAAAAAGAACGGCTAAGAGAGCAAATCAGCAAATGCAGCTTACCATCCAAGTATTCTTGGAGTGAGCAGTTCGGAACATATTCAGTAATCATCACATGCTCATGTTCTTTATCAGTAAAACCTAGTAATTTCATCAAGTTCGAGTGATCAATTTTCGTAAGCAATTCCACTTCATTGTTGCATATATGCTTGGACCAGGAAATTCATCCTGACAACCAAAAGACAAGGGGAAGAGAAAAAATGAATAGTTCAGTGCACAAGAGATACACAAGCTTATATCAGTCCACTAATAAATTAAGTGCAATTAATGTAACTCAACAACAAATGAAAGTTATCTCAAAGGTGATAAGATGATGGAGCAAAACATGCATCACAAGCATGACATGAAGAATCAATAATTAGGAATTAAAGACAACATAAAACAGAAGATTATTTGAAAGATACCTTCTTAGTACTGTGACAACAGCTACCTTGCCATCTGCAAAACAGCATGTAGACTGCTCTAACTCCTCTAATTTAGATGAAGTTGAGAAGTTCCCGGTAGCATTCAGAATTTGCTGGATGCCTGACACATCCAGGTCTAGCTATTTATGGAGACTGAGAGCCTATTCGATGTGGACCGTGGAGTTTATGTGATCTTCTCAAATGACATGCTTACTCCAAAGGATGAAGCAGAGCCAACTGAAAGAGCAAGTGACTGTTATTGTAGGGATTGAAACAATATTTCTTAACGAGGTTGTAATACGGAACGGTGATTGTGCAACTAATTTTACTGAAACTGTACACTGCCTTGAATTAGAAAAAGTGCAGCACACCATGGAAAAGAGTAGATAACATATTAGGAATACACAGACAGATGAGAAATTCATCAAGTGGTCAGGCATCACTCAGAAAAGAAGAGAAGTCAACAAAAGAAAAATGAGAGCCACATTCTTAACCCTCTCAATTACACATCAATCACAATCCACAACGCACACAGGCACAACAATCTGGTTATGATTATCCAGCAGAATATAGTTTATTACTCAAGCACAATATGACAGGTTATCTTACGGCAAGCGTTCACAATTGCACTAATGCTCACTGTTTTGGGAAGGAAAGATATGCATTTTGCAACATTGATCGTGAAATGAATAAGAGATTTTCTATTTTCTAACAGTTGCAAAATCAACTAGATGTCATTCTTCACTAAACTTTTGGAGGAAGCAGATATCATTCATGGCCTACCATGAAAACGGACACATCAGTTGGCATTTTGGATAGACAGCACATGGTTGAGATTTGAGAAAATTGACACAGTACAAAAATTTCCCTAGCTACAACACGGATTGTGTTAACACGGTCTTTTAGTGCAAGAAATTGTCATGAGCGACAGCAGTAGCAGAGATGAAGAAGACGGCAACTGCAGAGAAGAAGATGAGGGTTAGTACAAGTCGGCGCTCAGAATACCGGTTCGGCGACTTCAGTAAAGAAGATCGATGGCCAGGACATCTGAAGGGTTAAATTAAGGAATCATCTGACGGTCAAGATGGGTCTCAGTAGTTACCGAAAATACTGTAGGTGTAACCTTTTGTCTTTTACGGTTGTAAGGAGGGAATGCTGAGCGGTGAGATTAAGATACAAGGGGTGAAATCGTTGTATGCTCAGGAGAGTATAAAACTCTTATGATGGGTAAAATGGAACAGTAGTTAAGTAATGAAAAGAATTCTTTGGTTATCTTCTTCCCCACGTCTTCCCCTTTCCTCCCAGAATCTGTTCTTCCAGAAACCTGTGACATCTCACGCCAACTGAGGGTAGAGGCAAAGGGAAGTCTCGGTTGGTGACATGTGGTATCAGGGTTGTGTTCTGATCGGTTTGGAGCTGTAAAGTCCTAGAGCAGGGTTGGGGAACTCGAAACCATTCTTACTGTTTCGACAATCCCTATGAAATCCCAAAAAATCTTATTAGTTTGGCCATCAATTGAACAACACAGCTCCACCAAAACCTTCCATTCAAACCCGGTTTATTCTAGAGGCAATGGAGGAAACATCAAGAGCTATTTCAATGCACAATCCATATTATGACAAAGAGCTATTTGTCACCCATTTTGTGAATGGCCTTAAAGCCAAGTTACAGGGAGCAGTTCAAGGACAGGTTCCAAAAACAGTGGATCGGGCGGCTTTGTTGGCCCAGATACAGCAAGAGGTGGTAGATAGAGGCAAAGCCTAGAAGCAAAAAACAAGAGGTGGACGGGATGGTGGTAGTGTGAATAAACTGGATCAAGCACAACCCAATTTTAAATTGGGACAAGGAGAATAGTGGAAGGCAAGACAGCTATGAGAGTACCGACACATCCATGGTTTATGCTACCAGTGCGGGGAAAAGTATGAGCCCAACCATTAGTTGCAATGCAAAAAGAGGACTCAGGCTCAGCTGCAAGCATTAGTAGTAGAAGAGCCGAGTGAAGTGCTAACTGAATCAGTACTTGACATGTTGGAAGTAGCTGATATGCTGGGAGATGAAATGTATATGTTGTCACTCAACGCACTCTCAGGCACCGAGGAAGCAAAAACTGTGCGAATTTTAGCTTTAGTGAGAAATCAAGTGATGCTATTCCTAGTGGATTCGAGCAGCTCTCACAACTTTGTGAACAAGGAATTTCTGCATAGGATCGGCTGTGTGCCACAATCGACAAAGCTGGTTGAAGTGAAAGTAGCTAATGGAGAAACATTACAATGTGATAGCTGGGTGCTGAAGCTAGAATGGTGGACGCAAGGTCAAACATTCCAAACTGATATGCGGGTGCTAGAGTTGGGGGCGTATGATGCAATCCTAGGTATGGATTGGCTCAAAGCTCACAACCCCATGACTTGCCATTGGAATGAAAAGATGTTAATGTTTAAGAGGTTCAGTTACAAGGAGTACGAAGTGGAAATGGTAATGAAATCAAAGTCTTGACAATAGAAAGACGGGAGAAGTGGAGAATGATGGAATAAGTCCTTGTACTTGGTCTTTGTGGTCCTCATGTAGTCCTTTTGCAGGACATCTTAGACTACTTTAGGACAGCATCTTAGACTACTTTTGCAGGACAGCATCTTAGACTACTTTAGGTCTTAGACTACTTTAGACTAGTATCTTAGCATATGCTTGACTGCGGCCAGCTATAAATATGTAACCCCAACCCCTCAGGTTGGTATGGCATTGTGTGAGAAATAAACCAGAAAATTTCCCCAACTCCTATTGTCATCCTCTCTCAATGAGAGTAAGAATTCAGCTACTAACAAGTGGTATCAGAGCCGTTCTTTCCTGCAGCCTAAACATCTCTTGCTCATCTCCTTCCCACGCCCCCTTGCTCTCGGCTAGCAGCGATAACAACATTGTTCTGCTCACCTTCATCTTACGAGCAGACAAGCGGCTGCTCGAGGCGACTTCTTCCCCTAGCGGCAGACCCACTAGCGCGCCATGTCCGAAGGACGCTCTCATCGCTTCGATGCGCCTCGGCCTGCACCAGCAGAGGCCGAGGTTGCCTTGCGAGAGAGACATGAGCGGCGACAACAGAGACTGCGGCGGCAGCGGCAAGGGCGGCAAGGCTAGCGGCGGCGAAGCGGCAAAGAAGAAGGGCGAAGTGAAGCAAAGGCAAGGCGGATGCAAAGGCGCGGCGGCAAGCGAGCTTCGAGGCTGCTGCAGCGATAGCTCCAGCAGCTCGCCTCGTCGATGGCGGCATTGACGTGGGGCTCAAAATGGCGGTGAAAGCGAGGCGGCAACAAGGCGGCGGCGCGATGAAGCGTCGCGCACTCCCATGGCGTGGTGGCGGCCTAAACGGCGAGCAGACGCGCATACAGCGCTCCGGCGGCGACAGTTGGTCGGCGGAGATCGCGACCTTCTGACGTAGCGGCTCTCCACACACGGGCCGACGATGGTCACCACAGATCGATCCATTGTCGGGGCGTCGGTCCGGCGATGGATGGCCTACCTCACCAAGACCAACTACGTCGAGTGGGCACGCGGTGATGCGTACTGCAACCGGTCGCGGCACATGTGGAAGCGATTGATGCAGATGGCGTCGATTACTCGAGGATCGACGGCGCCTGGATGCCCTCATAAACGCGATTCCGCCCAAGATGCGCTTCTCGCTTCCAACAAGCGAAGCGCCAAGGAGGCTTGGGATGCCATCGCTGCACGCGCCGCATCGGCAACCGCGCGCCGCAAGACCACCTGCGAGCGCCGCAAGGAGTGGAAAAACACGCCTTCAAGCGGTGAGGACGTGATGACTTTGCTCTCCGTCTCAACACTCTGCTGCGAGAAAATGGTGTAGTTCGGCGGCGACACCTCGACGAGAGAGAGCCATCCGAAGCTTTTCCGTTGCATCCCCGAGAAGTACAAGCGGATCGCTTCGCTCGTCGAGTCTCTGCTGGATCTCTCCACAATGTCGTCGAAGAGGCGATAGGTCGCCTCAAGGTCGTCGGCGATGACGAACCACGCCTCTCTGGGGCCTATCACCATCGGCGGAAGTCAGATCTCACTCGAGAACGATGGGAAGCCCGCCAGTGTGTCGAAGAAGGAGTCCTCTTCGCGACAGCGACATGCGCGCTTAAGCCGCGCAAAGCGCGCGGACGCGTCGGTGTCAGCGCGAGGGCGTCTTAGGGTAGCGCCCGGAGGCGCCAGGCGGCGCCACCGGCAACGAAAAGCGAGGCGACTCTGCCAAGCTGGCAAGCTTGGCCATTGGGCCAAGGAGTGTCGCCGACCACGGCGTGGCGAGCCCACGTCGCCTGGTGGAGGAAGAAGAGCTCGGCTCTGCTCGCACACGCAAACATCGAGCTATCTCCGGCGGCATCGGCGCGGCGAATCTCCTCCACCTTGATGAGCCGAAGCACACGCCTTTCTTGGCGGCAGCTCGGCGGCGACAAGATTGACGGGTGGTACCTCGACACCGGGCGCTACCCATCACATGACCGGCCGACGGGAGTTCTTCATCGAAGCTTGACTCCAACGTCCGAGGCTCCATCAAGTTTGGGGACGCCTCAGGCGTGGAGATCAAGGGCGTCGGCTCTGTCCTCTTCACCGCCGAAGTCCGGAGAGCACAGTCGCTCACCGAGTCTACTACATCCCGCGTTAAGGAACTCTATCATCGGCTTGGGACGGTGGATGAGAACGGCTTCGCGCGTGGCGATCAAGAGCGAGTCATGAGGATTTGGGATCACCATCGCCGCCTTCTTGCCAAGGTAACGAGAGGCATCAATCGACTTTCGTTCTCAACGTGCGGTGGCACAACCTCTCGCCTTGTTGCTCGTCGGACGACGAGGCGTGGCGATGGCATGGCGCGGGCACCTTCACTTTGAGGCCTGAAGAGGCTCGGTGCCAACGAGATGGTGCACGGCCTCCTGTGCCTTGACCACGTGGAAGCGATTCTGCGGCGTCTCAAGCGTCTTGACAAAGCAAAAGCGGCTCCCTTTCCCCAGCGATCGAGCTTAGAGCCAAGGAGCGGCTCGAGCTGCGTGCCGCGAGGACTTGTGGGCCGGTGACACCAGCCACACCGGAGGGCGACGCTACTTTCTGCTGCTCGTCGGCGACCTCTCCGCTACATGTGGGTGATGGTTCTCGGCAACAAGGAGAGGTCATGGATGCCATCGCGCGCGCGAGTTCTTTGCGGAGGCGGAATCGTCGCATAAGGCACGTCTTTCACGCCCAAACAACGGCGGCGAATTCACGACAATTGAGTTCGCGTCGTCTTCGCATGGATGAGGGCATTCAGCGCCACTACTCATGCCATGCTGACCCGCAGAGCAGCGTCGTCGGCAGCGCAACCAGCGGTTGTGGGGATGGCTCGGGCCCTCCTCAGCGAGGGATCTTGTCTTCGGGAGAGGCGGTGGTGACGGCGTCTACATCCTCAACCGCCGCCCACCAAGGCTCTCAATGGCGGGGCCGTCGAGGCTTGGCATGGGCGCAGCCGTGATCTCACCTCGGGTCTTGGTGCCTCGCGTTCGTCAAAGAGCTTAGCCACATCGGCAAGCTCGGCGACGTAAGCACCGGTGTTCTCGGCTCGCCAAGGGCTCGAAGGCTCACGCATTCTTGATCGAGGACACGGCGTGTGCGCCGCAGCGCACGACGTAGTGTTCAACGAAGACGAGGATGGGCATGGGACAAGGCGGTGGGCGATGGCTCGACTCCGACGTGCGACTTCAATTGTTGAGTACGTCCACTTCAAGGGAGCTGGGGAGTAGGCAGCTCCTCTTCACCAAGCATGCCTACCCCACTCCCCGAGCTTCCACCGACTCTAGCGTCATGCTCTCCAGCCACAACTTCGGCTGCGGCAAGTTCTTCGCCAACACCACCACAGCAGGCAACTCCACGCACTCCAGCATCAACGGCCACTCCTCCGGGCACGTCCACTCCGACACCAGCTAGTGTCGACCCGCGGCCGGTGGAGTTCGCTACCCTTCTCCCACGATGAGGAGCGTCGACGTGTACCACGACGGCGAGCAGCTGCGGTATCGTCGATAGAGAACCTTCTCGGCGACCGGCCGGTCGGACCGGTGTCTCGCGATCCGGAGGCGCGATTGCATCTTGCGTGTGACGACGGCGAGCCTCGTTCTTCGCGGAGGTCGCGAGACACGCGGCATGGCGTCTTGCCGCGATGCGTCGGAGATGGATGCGGTTGAGAAGAACCGCGCTGGGAGCTTCTTGATCTCCTCGTGGTCATCGCGCGATCACTCTTAAGTGGGTGTTCAAGGCGAAGAGGATGAAGCCGCGCCATCGTCAAGCACAAGGCTCGCTTGGTGGCAGCGGTTTCGTCGCGGCGGAGGATTGACTTCGACGATGCCGCTTCGCCCGTGTACGGATGGAATCCGTCGACTTCTCCTTGTTGTTGCTGCCGGAAGGTGGCATGTTCATCACATGGACGTTAAATCGGCATTTCTTAGCGGTGATTTGAAGGAGGAGGTCTCGTGCACCACCAGCCGGGTTTTGAGATTCCCGGCAAGGAGGGCAAGTCTTTGCGCTGCGCAAGGCCCTCTATGGCTTGCGGCGAACGCAGAGGCGTGGAATGCCAAGTTGGATTCCACGCTCAAAGGATGGGCTTGAGCAAAGCCCGCGCGAGGACCATCTACGGCGGGGCAATGGTGGAAACGCCTGGCGGTGGGTGTCTCGTCGGCGACTTGGTGATCACCGGCACCAGGGCGTGGAGGTGGCGATATTCAAGGAAGAGATGAAGGCCACCTTCCAAATGAGTGACTGGGGCCTCTCTCCCACAGGGATCGAGGTGCACGGGGCGACTCGGAATCACGCTTGACGACCGCCCTCGCCAAGCGTGTCGTTGAGCTAAATGGGCTCATCGATCGCAACCCAAAGCCTCGCTCCGATGGAGGAGCGGTGGCGAGCCGCGACGACACGACGGAAGAGGTGGGCCTTCTGCGATCACCGGCGTCTTGTGGGGAGCCTCGCTACCTCGTCCACACACACCGGATCGGCTTTCTCCGTCGGCTCGTTAGTCGGTTCATGCGGCGATCAACGACGGAGCACCAACAGTTGTGAAGAGGATCATCCGCTATGTTGCGGGGACTCTCGACCACGGCCTCTACTACCCGAGGTGCCACGGAGAGGCACACCTCGTCGGCCTGGCGGCAGCGACCACGGCGGCGACATCGACACCGGCAAAGACACGGCGGGATTCTCTTCTTCCTCGGCAAGTGCCTCGTTAGTCGGCGATCGGTTAGCGACAAGTGGTGGCCTGTCATTGCGAGGCCGAGTACATAGCGGCTTCCATCGCTTCGACTCAGGCACTTTGGCTTGCTCGACTGCTTGGTGATCTCCTCGGCAGAGACACTGAAGCGGTGGAACTCAGGGTGGACAACAAGTCCGCTCTGGCCCTGGCAAAGAACACCGTTTTTCACGAGCGAACAAGCACATCCGGGTGAGGTACCATTTCATCCGGATTGCTTGGACGAAGAAGCATCAAGGCGCGTTACATCAACACTAAGGACCGACTTGGACACGCTCACCAAGCCCTTGGGAGGATCAAGTTCTTTGAGCTTCGCTCCAGGGCCAGGATGGTCCAACTTTCCCACAAGACGCAGCGGACAAGACTTAGGGGAGAATGATGGAATAAGTCCTTGTACTTGGTCTTTGTGGTCCTCATGTAGTCCTTTTGCAGACAACATCTTAGACTACTTTAGGACAAAGATCTTAGACTACTTTTGCGGGACAAAGATCTTAGACTACTTTAGGTCTTAGACTACTTTAGACTAGCATCTTAGACTAGCATCTTAGACTAGCATCTTAGCATATGCTTGACTGCGGCCAGCTATAAATATGTAACCCCAACCCCTCAAGTTGGTATGGCATTGTGTGAGAAATAAACCAGAAAATTTCCCCAACTCCTATTGTCATCCTCTCTCAATGAGAGTAAGAATTCAGCTACTAACAGAGAAAAGCAACCATATTTGGGCAATGGCAGTGTTGGAACGAGACAAAATGTGTTCTGAAGAGCAGATTCCAGTAGAGGTGGTGACAGTGCTAAATCAGTATACGGAAGTGTTTTCAGAACCGAAAGGTTTACCTCCAAGGAGGGATTATGATCAGCCATACCACCACTAATTCCCGGGACAACACCTGTGTGAATTTGAGACCTTACCGATGCTGCAGGTTGGAGTAATTACACCGAGTATGAGTCCTTTCACATCTCCGGTGTTGTTAGTGCAAAAGAAAGATGGTTCATGGAGGTTTTGTATCGATTATCGTCGTTTGAACGACCTCACAATAAAGAACAAGTTTCCTATGCCAATAGTTGATGAGTTATTGGACGAGTTAGCCGGTACGAAGTATTTCTCTAAGCTGGACTTGAGGGCAAGTTACCAACAGATCTGTATGAAAGAAGATGAAGCTAAGATAGCTTTCAAAACTCACCAAGGACACTATCAATTTCGTGTGATGCCTTTCAGCCTTGCTAACGCATCAGCCACATTCTAGCGTGTAATGAACTCAGTGCTAGCCCCTTACCTCCAAAAATTTGTGCTCACTTTCATTGACGACATACTTATTTACAGCCCAAGCCTATCATCTCATGTGGAGCACCTCACCTTGGTGTTACAGACGCTAAGAGCAAATCAGTTCTTTGTAAAAAGAACTAAATGTTCTTTTTCACAACAGCAATTAGAGTACTTGGGGCACATTATATCAGAACTAGGAGTGGCAACTGATCCACGGAAGACACAAGCTATGATGGAATGGCCAAGACCGATGACGATGATTGACTTATGTGGATTGCTAGGCTGATGGGCTACTATAGGAAGTTTGTAAAAGATTATGGGATCACTGCGAAGCCACTAACTAATTTGTTGAAGAAGAAAGCATTTCATTGGGATGAGCAAGCGGAAGAAGCCTTCCTTTGATTGAAGCAAGCAATGTCTACTACCCCTGTTCTCAAAATACCAGATTTTCAGCAGAAATTCGAAGTGGAGACTGACGCATGTGACATCGGGGTGGGAGTGGTACTCTTGCAACGGGGGCATCCAGTGGTATATTACAGTAAAGCACTGAGCACAAAACACCAAGGTTTGTCTATCTATGAGAACGAATTCCTAGCTTTGATGCTCGCGGTGGAACGGTGGAGACCTCACATGCAACATAACAAATTCGCAATTAAAACTGACCACCAAAGTTTGTGCTATTTGGAAGAATAACATCTGCAATCAGAAATACAAAGAAAGGCTATGACGTGTCTTATGGGGCTGCAATTTCAAATAGCATACAAGAAAGGGAAGGAGAATGTAGTGGCAGATGCTTTGTCTCGATTGGGACAGGTCACGACCCTGCACGCAATTTCTGAGGTACAGCCAGCATGGATACAAGAAGTAGTTAATTCATATGCCACTGATGGGACAACCCAATAGTTACTAGCTCAATTAGCAATTCACAGCCCAGATGCAAAAGGATTTGAGCTATGTCAGTGTGGCGACCCGCATAATTAACCCCTGGTAACGACTGTCACCTAGAGTTAACTACACGAATCTCAGCATAGTAACTAGCAAAACATCGGCATTCCGATGCTTTATTAGTCACTACACTGTATACAGAGTATTGCAGCAGAACAATAATTAGAGACAAACATAAATGGAAGCTTTATTTCATCCATTAGCCACGCAGGCTATCTTCATACCTTAGCTTACATGGGTTCTAATATAGCCACAATACATCTTATAACCCCTTAACTCCTGAAGATCTGCTCCTGCACACAGACCTCCACCCCGGCCTCGTAGGATTGTCCATAGGACTCACCTTCTAAGCAAGGGGGGAGTTAAGCAAGGGTGAGTACTAGGTACTCAGCAAGCAATAATAATGAATGCAGTAATGATTTTTCCTCCCGATTTAATCTATCAATTCTAACCTCACCCAAGATCACCTTTTCCAAAATACTCTTTTATTACAGAAATTAAGTTTTAATTTCAAAGGTGGTTGATTTTAGAGTTTCAGAAAGTTCCTACTAACACTGTATATGAGATAGCCAAAGCTGTCCATAGTCTCCAATCCAGGAGACTGGCTTGAATTCAAGATTTACCTTGCGCAGGTTTGTATCACTTTACCCATAGTGACACCCACAAGAGATGCCCCAGAACGTTTATCGCTACTCTAGTATTAGTTCTCCACCAGACTTGAGTTTGTGACACCTATCCTAGGTTGCCACACAACTCCAAGCACGATTGTACTCCTCTCAACCGAGGGTACACCGGCTTCAAATATACCGTCAATTGGTTCTCGCTCCTTTGGGCATACCGCCTTTCCCAAAGAGCACCCTTTATTCTTACCCAATGTGGAGAGCTCTAATACTTTTGTAGGACAACCTTTTCTGGCCGATTTCACACACCATGGTTGATACTAGATTTATGGCTCATTGCCCAAGTGTTAGTTTGTTGCAACTTATATTATAGCCTATGTAGAGGACCCCACCGGCCTACATCCTTCTCCTCGGTGTCCTCTACCCTTCCATATTAAACATACGCCAAAGGCTCCATTCGTTGGATGAGCCAAATAAATTACCAACATCAATTCATCGGTCCTTCCATCCATTTTTCAACCAATTCTTTCCAACCGCAACCAATTTAATGCTTTTATTAGAAGATAAGCTTTTCCATGCGATGATGATAAAGGCACTTACTGAAAGCGATAAAATCCTTTAACAAGTCATGATCAAAGGAAAACTTGCAGAATATACTCTAAAGGTGCGACCTCGCTCGAAGACAGGTTACGATTGTCGGGCAAGTTCTATTCTTGTCCGAAAATTTATAATCTATTAATCTACAACAATTTATTAAGTATGAGTTAGGTGTCCAACTGGTCCAATATTCATATGCTCATTTTCATGGTTCGATGATTTCTATTTAGATGCCATGCATGCTCCAATTTTATAATTAACTAATTAGTTACTTAATGTCACTAATGTTGTTAATACCTATTTTTATCGCATGCATGCATGTCTGGTTTCATGACTAACCACTAATAGTCTAAATGCAAAATATGCTAACGTTGATAGTCTGCATGCACTGATCTGCTCATTTTCCAATTTCTTCACTTTCCTCCTTTTTCCTTTCTCTTCTTTCTTTTTTTCTTTTTCTTCTTCTTTTTCCTCCTCTCTCTATTTCTTTATTTTCTCTTTCCTGCCGCACCTCCTGTTCTTTCTAAACTTAGCCGAATTCCCTTTTCTCATTTCTCTTGGTCCTCTCTGGGCCGAGCTCCTCACGGTGCTCCTTCTCCCCCTCCTGGCGACTACTCCCCCCCAGCAAAGTCCTCTCTACCCCATTTGATTGCTCTAGCTATTGGTCTCTAGAATCGATTGCTACTTCAATAGTTCTAGGTTTTGCAACTAGCACTAGACTACACTTACTTGCTTCCTGCTGGTTTGGTACTAGGATGTTGAGGTTGCTAGGGTTGAGGTTGAAGAAGTGGTAGCCGAACTCTTGACTCTCTTGCTTAGCTTGCTCCTGGCCGGCTTCCTTCTTGCTACTGGATGTCGTTCTTGATTGCCACCCTTTTTCTTGTTCTTGGCTGGAAGATGAGGAATGGAAGCAATAGCTCGGTTGATATGTTTTCTTGGTTGGATGGAATGGCTGGTTGAATGTGTCTAGGGATGGTTTGATGTGGTATTTGGTTGGAGAGAAATGGGAAAAAGGAGCTGCACCTTAGCTGCTGTGCCCTTGCTGTGCTCTTGCGTTGGTTTGGAATGGAGAATAAATCTACTGCTAGCTCTCAGCTGTGAGGATGGAAAAAGGGAATGCACTTCTCACTAGCTGGCTTTGGTTTTGACGACAGAGCAATGGACCTGAGAGAAAGTATTGCTCACAGGCTGGCCTCCTTATCCTTTCACTGCTCTGCATTTACCATTCTGCCCTTACCAATTTACTCTCCTACTGCCAGCACAACCATGCAGCTGCCAGCACCACCATGCAGCTGCCACCACACCACATGCAATGCCAGCACCACCATGCAGCTGCCAACACAACACATGCAATGCCAGCACCACACCAAGCACTACCAGTCGCCAGAACTTGCATGCAGAAATAATTTACTATGCATTGATGCTCATTAGTTACTAATGCCTATACTAATGCTTAATTGATGATCATGCTTAATATTAATGCTAATGATGATTATAACATGCTTATGATTAATAATGGGATTATTTGGGGAGGGTCCTCACATCCTACCCCTTAAAAGGATTTAGTCCCGAATCCGACTCACCTAAACAGTGGGGTAAGATTCTCACAGATCCTCCTCTTTTTCCCACGTGGCTTTCCATTGAACCTTACAGAACTTTATGGTGGCTCTTCTGAAATGACGTTTTTCAGTGGCTAAGATCTTAAGAGGATGTTCTTCATAGGTTAGGTCTCAGTTGCAAAGGAATGTCTAGATTGGGCACCACTTGAGACGGTTCTCTAAGACAAGCTCTAAGTTGAGATATATGGAAGACATTGTGGATTCTAGATAGGTGAGGAGGTAATTCTAATTGATAGGCGGATGCTCCTTTTTGTTCCAAAATCTTAAATGGCCCGACATATCTAGGACTAAGTTTTCCTTTTACTCCAAACCGATGTACTCCTTTCATTGGAGAGACCTTTAGATAAACAAAATCCTCCGGTTGAAACTTTAGCTCCTTCTACGCTTATCGGTAACTCTTTTGTCTACTTTGAGTGTTTTCAACCTTTCTTGAATAACTCTATTCTTCTCATCATTCTGACGAATCAACTCAGGACCCATTAGTGATTTTTCTCCCATTTCATACCAACAGATTGGGGATCTACAACGTCTACCATATAGAGCTTCATATGGAGCCATCTGAATACTTGATTGATAGCTATTGTTATAAGCAAACTCAGCAAAATGAAGGTATTTGTCCCAACTCTCCTTGAAATTCAGCACACATGCCCTCAACATATCCTCTAAAATTTGGTTTACCCTTTCAGTTTGTCCATCAGTCTAAGGGTGATAAGCAGTACTGAACTTTAACTTGATCCCTAGAGCAGTTTGCGAACTTCCCCAAAAGTTAGAGGTGAAAATGGAACTTCTGTCTGATGTGATTGTTTTAGGTACTCCATGAAGTGTGACTATTCTTTCAATGTATATCTCGGCCAACCTATGAGCGGAGTACTTTTGATTGATGGCAATGAAATGAGCAGACTTAGTAAATCTGTCCACTATGACCCACATAGCATCCTTTTTGGTTTGAGTTCTAGGTAAGCTTTGTAATAAAGTCCATACAAACATCCTCCCATTTCCATTCAGAATTTGAAGAGGTTGTAACAAGCCTTCAGAGACAACATTGTTCAGCCTTTACCTTCCGACAAGTCACACTAACATACTCGCTATCTCCTTTTTCATGCCATTCCACCGAAATTTTCTTTGAGATCCTCGATACATTTTTGTGTTACGGGATGAATAGAGTATAAGGTGTCATGAGCTTCCTTAAGGATGGTCAGTTTGATTTCTGGGTCATTTGGAACACATATGCGATTGTGTAGCTTAAGACTTCCATCCTGATCCAAATTAAATTCTGAGGGTTGACCAGATTTGATCCTGTGGGTCTCTTCTAGAATAAAATTGTCTGTGGCTTGCTTTTCTTTGATCTGAGCCAAAAGAGTTGATTGGACGGTTACAGTAGATAGCATAGCAAAGGATGAAGATATGCCGAAGTTAATTTCCATCTTAGCCAGATCCTTGATTAACTCGGGCATGAAACTTTGGTCAGTTAGAGTATTACATTGAGTTTTCCTACTCAATGCATCAGCTACTACATTAGCTTTTCCTGGGTGGTGGTTAATAGAAAGATCATAGTCCTTAATGAGCTCTAACCATCTGCGTTACCTCATATTCAATTCCTTTTGGGTAAAAATGTACTTGAGGCTTTTATGATCGCTGTATAAAATGCACTTGGATCCATACAGATAGTGTCTCCATATTTTTAAGGCAAACACTACAGCTCCCAATTCTTGATCATGAGTTGGGTAGTTAACCTCATGTGGGCGTAATTGCCTAGAAGTATAAGCAATTACCTTTTCATTCTGCATGAGAACACATCCTAGGCCCGATTTAGAGGCATCACAGTATATCACATATTCAACTCCTTCAGGTAAGGCTAAAATAGGAGTGGAGGTTAAGGATTGTTTGAGTTTTTGGAAACTCTCTTCACACTTTTCAGTCCATTCATACTTGATGTCCTTCTTCAAAAGTTTGGTGAGAGGAGCTGATATTTGAGAGAACCCCTTTATGAACTTACGGCAATACCCATCTAATCCAAGGAAACTCCTGACTTCAGTCTGAGTTGAGGGTGTTTTCCAAGATTTGATAGCTTCTATTTTGCTTGGGTCTACCTCAATCCCTTTTCCACATATGACGTGCCCAAGGAAGGACACTTGACTCAACCAAAATTCACATTTGTTGAATTTGGCATAAAGCTGGTTTTCTCTCAAGATTTGAAGAGCAGTTCTTAAGTGTTCATTGTGGTCTTCCTCACTTCTAGAGCATATCAGGATGTCATCTATGAATATCACTATGAATTTATCCAGGTACTTCATGAAGATTTTGTTCATCAGGTTCATGAACCGATTCTGAGTGATCTGAGCTTCCCTACTGGAATTTTCTAGGAACCTTAAGACTCTCAAATGGGTCATGCTGATCGGGAGTCCTAGCTATGCTGCCATTTCCTCCTGGAGGTGTAGGCTGTCTGGATTCTGGAGGGTTTGGTTGGTTGAGATCATGGACAGGATTAACAGGTGGTTCTGATACATTAGGCTGATTTGGAGAAGATCCTAACCTAAGGATAAGATTCTACTCAACCGCTTCTCTGTTTGACATATCTGCAAAGGAGAACATGATGGATGCATGACTTAGCTAATGCTTCATCTTTTTCACATTTTTAACTTTATTAGCCAATCCTACACATAACTAGCATGATTGCATAAGAAAGGTTGGACATCTACTCATACCAAGATTTCGTTAATAAGGTAAGAGGTCTGCTTGTGGAAAGAGCATGATTGTTCAATTTTAGTTGTTAGCAGCACTTGAATATGAGGTGAGAAGTGTTCTTGTGACTAGAGGGCATGAACGGTTCAATTATTTTAAGAGATAGAGGGAAAGAACAGATCTCATCGCTCTCATTCGCCACTCCATTACAGAACTCTTGACTCAACCTATCTATCATTTCAGGATAAGAAGCATAAACCACAATTTGAACTAAACGAAAATAATCCTGATGATCGAGCACCAGGAACTCCTCGAGATTAACGCATTCGGGCCGCCCTATCTACTGAAGAACCATGAAAACACAATTAAGACGCAAATAACTAACTGATAGAAATCTTGGTGTTAGATCACCAAGATCTCATCAAGACCGACGCGCTCGAGCTCACGACTAAACCTAGAGAAGAACTTGACACAAAGATCGAATTAAGATAGAAAGACAACAAGAAATCCTGATGTTGGAGCACCAAGGACTCCTCGAGCTACGTGCTCGAGTCACGCTTGGATTCGCATATCCAAGTACGCCACGGACAATGGGTCCGGGACCATTTCTTAGCCTTAGCTCCTATTTCTAATTGCTGTAATCAGCTATTTACACACAGACATATAATACATTGCAGAATTTAAGTTCCTATACTACAACTGGTCTCTAGAGCACACAAACTATTCCTAGGTCTTTACATGCCATATACATGAATGAGCATCATAAGAATAATTCGGGATTTAAAATGTGATGCACTAATAACGAGATAAACAGGAATATATAATTCTCAGGGAAGATACAAATATTAGATAACAAGGCCAATGCTTAGAGTTTCAATATATGCCCTACTTTACACACACAGATATAAAAGGTATTCTACCAAAATGAGTTCTACACAACATCTACATTCTAGCATAGGTAAATCTACCATTGATTTATTACTGGCACTTTACTGTCCTATTCCCATGTGAAGACTTATTAATTGCGACCACAATGCCATGGTTATGAATGCAGCCATGAGTAATCAGTTTTCATGAAATAAAAATGGTCACACCCATCTCACCCTTAGCATCTCATTACATACCATTTCTAGTTCCAGTTGTGCAGGTGATGGAAATTTCAATATGCTGATGGCAAAATAAACATGTTCTCATACTAGCATATTGGTATATCATATGCTCTGCACAAGTTACAATTTTATTCACTATTATCATGCATATCTATGGTTATTTTAGTTCTGTGATATATGGCATAGGAAATCCTGGTGAGCTATGACCTAGCACTCACATATTCAACTATGAACGCCATGCAATTAGACTATTCTAAGCATGCTAGTACATAACATTCACTTCATTCAACAGAAACTATGACATTAAATCTCTAGAACAATTAACCATAGGAATCATTAGTTACATGAATCTATCTAATCTATCAACCTATAAGAAATATTAAATGGCATGGTACTGTGGTTTGCTATACATTAAAGCATTGCTTTGGCTTATGATATCTAACATGTATCATCATAATTAACTAGTTGGATGGAACCTGTCTAATTTATTTTCTCATGAATGGCATGCTAAATAGGAGTATAAGGTGAAAGATGAAAATGCAGGCATGAATAATTAGTTCAATGGCACTTATCCAAACTATCATTGTAAAAGGAGTACTAAACATGATGGTCATGCAATTGCGAGATAAGCAACTATAGGATATGGCATGAATTTTGTACATGATATCTAATAGGGCATAAGCATAATTTATTGACTAAATGGAACCTATCTAACTCATGTTGGAACAATTAAAGTACTACTGGAATGCAATGATAGAAAGAAAATCATGGATAATTAGAATTGCAACTATGACTACTAGTTTTTGCAAAATAAAACAATTATGCAATAGCATCATCCTTAACATTTTAGCACCTAAAATACGTTGTAGACTTCATTACAATAACCAAACACTGATGCCACCTTTAGCACATTAATATCTAGTATTCATAAAATGCCCCATATAAGTTATGTCTGGTCGCTACAATAATTAAAGGCATGCATAATTAACTACACGAACCTATCTCACCTAGGTCCAATGCAGCATACTACTCATGATGACATGACAATAAACATGATATGAGAGTGAGCTATCAATTTTATTAAGCAATAAACTTTATTAAGCAACAGGATATGAGAATAACGTATCTCATGATGACATGACAATAAACAGGATAAGAGAATGAGCTATCAATTTTATTAAGCAATAAACTTTACAACATGATGAGCTTCATTCGAAGGTACCATGCCGTGATTTAATCCTTACACGACTTGCAATTACCATGAAAGAAGATGACATCAAGTTCTTTATTAAAGGGATGCATGCATATGTCATTATTCAAGAGAACATACCATAGTGAAAATTAGAAGCAATTAATGCATTACATTATATGTGCAGCAATAGGTACATGATAAAATGACAGAACTAAAATGCAATGCTATGGATGGAATCGGGCATACTCTGCTCACATAGAGAAAGGCATTCATGCAACAGCATTAATATAGGCCAACCAAATATCTACATACAACAAGAGAACTAAATTAACACTCCTACCCTTCTTAAAAAGGAGCTAATCAGCACTGGTGGTCAGACTATGGCCATCAAATATTTAGAGCTAAGCATACTACTATCATTTGACAAGGTGAGGGTTATAAGTAGAGTTAGTGCCATATAGCCAATAAAATGTTTCCCTTAGGCTTTCAACCAGTCTCTAGTTATTTATTTGCGTGGTTCTCGTAACCATTGCTCTGATACCACCTGTGGCGACCCGCATAATTAACCCACAGTAACGATCGTCACCTAGAGTTAACTACGAAATCTCAGCATAGTAACTAGCAAAACATCGGCATTCCGATGCTTTATTAGTCACTACATTGTATCTGAGTATTGCGCGAGAACAATAATTAGAGACAAACATAAATGGAAGCTTTATTTCATCCATTAGCCACGAGCTATCTTCATACCTTAGCTTACATGGGTTCTAATATAGCCACAATACATCTTATAACCCTTAACTCACGAAGATCTGCTCACATTACAGACCTCCACCCGGCCTCGTAGGATTGTCCATAGGACTCACCTTCTAAGCAAGGGGGGAGTTAAGCAAGGGTGAGTACTAGGTACTCAGCAAGCAATAATAATGAATGCAGTAATGATTTTTCCTCCCGATTTAATCTATCAATTCTAACCTCACCCAAGATCACCTTTTCCAAAATACTCTTTTATTACAGAAATTAAGTTTTAATTTCAAAGGTGGTTGATTTTAGAGTTTCAGAAAGTTCCTACTAACACTGTATATGAGATAGCCAAAGCTGTCCATAGTCTCCAATCCAGGAGACTGGCTTGAATTCAAGATTTACCCTGCGCAGGTTTGTATCACTTTACCCATAGTGACACCCACAAGAGATGCCCCAGAACGTTTATCGCTACTCTAGTATTAGTTCTCCACCCTGTACTTCGAGTTTGTGACACCTATCCTAGGTTGCCACACAACTCCAAGCACAGTTGTACTCCCTCTCAACCAAGGGTACACCGCTGGCTTCAAATATACCGCCGTCCAATTGGTTCTCGCTCCTTTGGGCATACCGGCCTTTCCCAAAGAGCACCCTTTATTCTTACCCAATGTGGAGCTCTAATACTTTTGTAGGACAACCTTTTACGGCGATTTCACACACCATGGTTGATACTAGATTTATGGCTCATTGCCCAAGTGTTAGTTTGTTGCAACTTATATTATAGCCTATGTAGAGGACCCCACCGCCTACATCCTTCTCCTCGGTGTCCTCTACCCTTCCATATTAAACATCGCCAAAGGCTCCATTCGTTGGATGAGCCAAATAAATTACCAACATCAATTCATCAGTCCTTCCATCCATTTTTCAACCAATTCTTTCCAACCGCAACCAATTTAATGCTTTTATTAGAAGATAAGCTTTTCCATGCGGTGATGATAAAGGCACTTCTGAAAAGCGATAAAATCCTTTAACAAGTCATGATCAAAGGAAAACTTGCATGGAATATACTCTAAAGGTACGACCTCGCTCGAAGACAGGTTCTGATTGTCGGGCAAGTTCTATTCTTGTCCTGAAAATTTATAATCTATTAATCTACAACAATTTATTAAGTATGAGTTAGGTGTCCAACTGGTCCAATATTCATATGCTCATTTTCATGGTTCGATGATTTCTATTTAGATGCCATGCATGCTCCAATTTTATAATTAACTAATTAGTTACTTAATGTCACTAATGTTGTTAATACCTATTTTTATGCGCATGCATGCATGTCTGGTTTCATGACTAACCACTAATAGTCTAAATGCAAAATATGCTAACGTTGATAGTCTGCATGCATCTATTCTTGTCCTGAAAATTTATAATCTATTAATCTACAACAATTTATTAAGTATGAGTTAGGTGTCCAACTGGTCCAATATTCATATGCTCATTTTCATGGTTCTGATGATTTCTATTTAGATGCCATGCATGCTCCAATTTTATAATTAACTAATTAGTTACTTAATGTCACTAATGTTGTTAATACCTATTTTTATGCGCATGCATGCATGTCTGGTTTCATGACTAACCACTAATAGTCTAAATGCAAAATATGCTAACGTTGATAGTCTGCATGCACTGATCTGCTCATTTTCCAATTTCTTCACTTTCCTCCTTTTTCCTTTCTCTTCTTTCTTTTTTTTTTCTTTTTCTTCTTCTTTTTCCTCCTCTCTCTATTTCTTTATTTTCTCTTTCCTGCCGCACCTCCTGTTCTTTCTAAACTTAGCCGAATTCCCTTTTCTCATTTCTCTTGGTCCTCTCTGGGCCGAGCTCCTCACGGTGCTCCTTCTCCCCTCCTGGCGACTACTCCCCCAGCAAAGTCCTCTCTACCCCATTTGATTGCTCTAGCTATTGGTCTCTAGAATCGATTGCTACTTCAATAGTTCTAGGTTTTGCAACTAGCACTAGACTACACTTACTTGCTTCCTGCTGGTTTGGTACTAGGATGTTGAGGTTGCTAGGGTTGAGGTTGAAGAAGTGGTAGCCGAACTCTTGACTCTCTTGCTTAGCTTGCTCCTGGCCGGCTTCCTTCTTGCTACTGGATGTCGTTCTTGATTGCCACCCTTTTTCTTGTTCTTGGCTGGAAGATGAGGAATGGAAGCAATAGCTCGGTTGATATGTTTTCTTGGTTGGATGGAATGGCTGGTTGAATGTGTCTAGGGATGGTTTGATGTGGTATTTGGTTGGAGAGAAATGGGAAAAAGGAGCTGCACCTTAGCTGCTGTGCCCTTGCTGTGCTCTTGCGTTGGTTTGGAATGGAGAATAAATCTACTGCTAGCTCTCAGCTGTGAGGATGGAAAAAGGGAATGCACTTCTCACTAGCTGGCTTTGGTTTTGACGACAGAGCAATGGACCTGAGAGAAAGTATTGCTCACAGGCTGGCCTCCTTATCCTTTCACTGCTCTGCATTTACCATTCTGCCCTTACCAATTTACTCTCCTACTGCCAGCACAACCATGCAGCTGCCAGCACCACCATGCAGCTGCCACCACACCACATGCAATGCCAGCACCACCATGCAGCTGCCAACACAACACATGCAATGCCAGCACCACACCAAGCACTACCAGTCGCCAGAACTTGCATGCAGAAATAATTTACTATGCATTGATGCTCATTAGTTACTAATGCCTATACTAATGCTTAATTGATGATCATGCTTAATATTAATGCTAATGATGATTATAACATGCTTATGATTAATAATGGGATTATTTGGGGAGGGTCCTCACAGTCAGGGTTTGATCCGAAAACAAGGCAAAATTTGGATTGGTGAGAACTCAGCCTTACAGACTAAATTGATAGTAACCTTTCACGTGAGTGCCATCGGAGGTCATTCCGGAATCCAAGCGACCCATCATTGGCTAAAAAAGATGTTTTGTTGGTCTGGAATGAAACAAGGAGTACAGAGTTTTGTCACACAATGTGTGGTTTGTCAACAAGCTAAAGGGGAAAAGGGAAAACCGGCTAGGTTATTACAACCTTTACCAATTCCCACAGCAGCTTGGCAGGACTTGAATATGGATTTCATTGAAGGACCGCTAAGTCAGAAGTTTATGATGTAGTAATGGTGGTGGTGGACCGGTTCTCCAAATATAGTCATTTTCTTGCTCTCCGACACCCTTTTACCGCCCAGAAGGTCGCAAAATTGTTCTTGGAGCACATAGTTAAGCTACATGGGGGCGCCGACAATCATCATTTCAAACCATGACAAAATATTCACTAGATTCTTTTGGCGAGAATTGTTCAGATGTTTGAATACCAAGTTGCAGTTCTGTACAACCTACCATCCCCAGACAGACGGGAAAAGTGAACAGGTCAATCAATATTTGGAGATGTACTTACGCTGTGCAATGCATGATTCACCGAGAAAATGGAAGGCTTGGTTGGCTATGGCCGAATTCTGGTACAATACTAATTTCCACACTTCATTGGGGTGCTCTCCTTTCAAGGCCTTGAACGGTTGTGACTTGTGAGCCAAACTATGGAGCCATACCCAACCTGACATAGACTGAATCTGAAGAGGCCAACAATGTATTGTTTGAATGGAGGGTGCAACACAAAATGCTCAAACAACACCTAGCTGCTGCTCAGAATCGAATGAAACTACAAGCGGATAAAAACAGACAAGATCGGGTTTTTCATGTCGGAGAGAAGGTGTTGCTCAAACTACAGCCTTATGCCCAGACTTCACTTGTAAATAGACGATATCCCAAGTTGGCATACAAGTTTTTTGGTCCATATACAGTAGAGGGAAGGATTGGACCTGCTGCATATAATTTGAACCTACCACCGAAGGGCCAAATTCACCCGGTGTTTCATGTTTCTCAATTGAAGACATACAACTCGGATTATTCTCCAGTGTTTGCAGATTCCTGGTGTTTCACATTTCTCATTATTCTCCAGTGTTTGCAGATTCCCGGTGTTTCACATTTCTCAATAGAAGACATACAACCTAGATTATTCTCCAGTGTTTGCAGATTTGCCAAAACTAGCAGAGTTGGATGTGAAGAATACTGAGCCAGAACAAGTGTTAGAACACCGATTGGTGAAGAAAGGAAACTCGGCAATGCCTCAAGGATTGAATAAGTGGACTGGGTTACCGCCTGAATTTGCAACCTGGGAAGATTTGAATGTTTTGCATAGATGGTTTCCTACAGCCTGGGGACAAGCAAGATCTTCATGGGGAGGTATTGTCATGAGTATAGGTGACAGCAGTAGTAGAGATGAAGACGGCGGTGCTCAGGTTACCAGTTCAGCGACTTCAGTAAAGAAGATCAACGACCAAGACATCTGAAGGGTTAAATTAGGGAATCATCCAACAGTCAAGACGGGTCTCAGTAGTTACTGAACATACTGTATGGTATGAGCTTGCTCCGCAAGAGCTTGCTCGTACGCCCGCGTGCCTGGCCGGAAGCCCGGACGAGGATTGCTCGCCGACGATTCCGCCGGCGGAGCAGGTAACTTGGCTGTTTTCGGAGCCACCGCCTTAATCTCAGTTTGTGGCAAATTCTGCATGCCATTTTCTTATTTCTTACTTCCCTTATAACTTGCAGTACATGGAAGGAAAAACGACTAAAGATAGAAAATAACAAACTTATTTAAAGCTAACAGATTGATTGAAAGCTACCTAATATGAAAGATATGAAACGGCAAATCAGGAACTGCCCTGCATGGCCCTTGCGCATGCGGCATGGCCCAATGCGGCACCTGCGCATGCAGCCTGGTCCAATGCGGCAGACCCTGATCTTCCCTTTCTATAGTAGACTCTATCTATATCATTACTCCTCCCCTGGAAAACAAGCTTGTCCTCAAGCTTGCAGTCTGGATAGGTCTGCCGAAGGATAATTACATCCACCCAGGTAGCTTCTTCTTGCGGTTCACCCGTCCAATGGACCAAGAACTGTCGATGACCGTTGACGAATCGCTGGGCGAGGAGTTGGTGCGGTTCAGGACGGGCTGGAGCTGTGGCGGGGGTCAGCTCGGGCGGTAACTCAGGAGGTTGTGACGGAGGCTCTCCCTTGTACTGCTTCAAGAGGGAGACATGAAACACATTGTGGATGCGCGCCGTGGCTGGAAGAGCAAGGCGGTATGCCACTGAACCCACCCGAGCCTCGATCAAATAGGGTCCGTAGAAGCGGGGAGACAACTTGTGAGAAGAACCACCGCGGCCGCCGTAAGCAGCCAGTGTTTACGTAGCTTCAACCATACCCATGAGCCTGCCTCGAACTGAACTTCACGGTGATGTTGATCGTACTGCTGTTTCATTCTATTTTGAGCCTGAGCGAGGTGTGCCTTGGCGGATGCCAATAATGAGTCATGATCAACTAACTGACAATCAACTGAATCAATGGTGGTGGCGCCTGGCTGATACGGCAGTAAGGAGGGTGGAGCTCTTCCATAGACTAATTCAAACGGTGTCATGCGAAGAGCAGAATGGAAAGAGGAGTTGTAACAGAACTCTGCCCATGGGAGCCACTGGACCCAGGAAGTAGGGTGATCGGCCGCCAAACACCGCAGGTACATTTCAATGGTCCGGTTGACAACCTCGGTTTGGCCATCCGTCTGAGGATGGTAGGCGGAGGAAAGCAATAGTCAAGATCATGCATGCGTTTGAACAAGTCTGCCCGAGCGCTGCGAGGAAAACCGGATCTCGATCCGACACGATTGATTCTGGAATTCCATGGAGCCGTACCACCTGATCGAAGAAGAGCTTGGCAACTGTAGATGCCGTGGCTGGACGGGAGAGGGCAAGAAAGTGTGCATACTTCGAGAGCCGGTCTACCACCACCAAAAGTGCTGTCTTACCAGCGGTCTTCGGCAAACAAGTGATAAAATCCATGGATACGTCCGCCCAAATCTGCTGAGGTATCTTCAAAGGCTGCAACAACCCTGCCGGTGACAATGAGCTTGTCTTGTTGCGTTGACATACGATGCACTGTGCCATATAGCTCTCCACTGTCTTGCGCTGATTTGGCCAAAAGTAGTCGGACTTGACTCGGTGGAGCATCTTCTGGATGCCTTCATGCGTCAACTCGTGGACGGAAGTAATGATGGAGGCGATCAAAGGAGATTCTGGCGGCACAAATAGGCGGCTGTTGAAGTATAGGAGCCCATCCCGAACCGCTCAGCGCTCGTCTCCGTATCTGCCGTCCAGTGTGACCTCCTGTTCCTCATCCCGAGCGGAAGGTGCAAAATTGAACCATCATGCGGTTGCTCTGGATAGTCTGCGCAGGCGTTATGCCGAGATCGGCGCGGCCTCTCCGGCCAACCCTCGCGAGTGACGTTGTGTGCCCGCAGACGAGCCGCACAAGCCGGATCTTCTGAAAAACACGGAATGAGCATCTGCCGCTTGATTCGTCTTGCGGTTTATATTCAACGAAAATCAAACCCCATCGGTTTGCTAAGCCAATGTTCTTTGCGGAGGAGTCACGAGCTTGGGTAAGCAAGAACTTGAGGTCGCTGTGGTGCATGCGGACGATGAACCTCTGCCCCCATAAATACGGACGCCAATGTCTCACCGCCTTGGACAATCCGATGAGCTCACGCTCATAAGCTGCTAGTTTCATGTGCCGAGCAGCCAACTTACGGCTATAATAGGCAATGGGGTGACCCTCCTGTTGTAACACCGCGCCCACTCCGGTCCCGGACGCGTCACAGTCCACCACAAATGGCTTGGTGAAGTCGGGCATCTGGAGTACCGGCGCTGTGACCATCACTTGTTTAAGACGGACAAAAGCATTCTCGGCCTCGCCCTCCAAATAAAACCATGGCGGCAATAAAAGGTTTGTCAAGGGCTCGCTTACTCTTGCATAATTTTGAATGAAACGCCGGTAGTAGCCTGTGAGTCCAAGGAATCCCCTCAACGCTGACACTGAAGTCGGTTGTGGCCAGTCTGCTACTGCCTTGAGTTTTGCAGGATCTGCGGACACTCCATTATAGGAAATGATGTGTCCCAAATAACCCAAACGCCCCTGAGCAAATTCACACTTGGACTGCTTCAAGTATAGTGGGGGTTTTGAGTAGATCAAACACAAGCTGAAGATGGCTGATGTGGTCCTCCGCTGAACAGCTAGCTGTACACCAAAATGTCATCAAAAATCGAGCACAAATTTGCGCAAGTAGTCTTCGATACTTCATTCATCAATGCTTGGAGCGTAGAGGCGCGTTGGACAACCCAAAGGGCATCACGAAACTCGTAATGGCCGTGATGAGTCGCGGAAGGCGTTTTGGGAATGTCGTCCTTGTGTACTCGGACTTGATGGAAACCCGACCGCAGATCCGGTTTGGTGAAGCGGCGCTAGACTGAAATTGGGTAAGGCCTTAGTGGGCAACCGACGACCAAGAAAAAAAAAATGGGCGGTATGCACGGCGAATGGGTGTCTTGGGCGGACCTAAAAAGCGCACGATGGGCCACGACGCCCGAAGCCGCGAATCTGTAATTTGTATTTTTCGGGTCTTTCTTTGCTCATATGAATTTATACTCTACATGAAAGTTGTAGAGAATTTGAGACGCATCTTTTTATGTAGACAACTTTTCCATTTGAGCAACGTATGAATTTATAAAAAATATTTAGTGCGCTGTGTAGTTTCGGACCGGCGCCACGTCTCTCGTGTCTGCATTTTTCGGTGTCTTCCTTGCTCATATGAATTTATATTCTACATGAAAGTTGTAGAGAATTTGAGACACATCTTTTTCATGTAGACAACTTTTCCATTTGAGTAACGTATGAATTTATAAAAAATATTTAGTCGCTGTATAGTTTCGGACCGACGCCACATCTCTCGTGTCTGCATTTTTCGGGGTCTTCCTTTGCTCATATGAATTTATATTCTACATGAAAGTTGTAGAGAATTTCGAGACACATTTTTTCATGTAGACAACTTTTTCATTTGAACAACGTATGAATTTATAAAAAATATTTAGTGTGCTGCGTTCTCTCCAAAAGTTGTGTTGGGCCAATTCGGCCAGACAATTTCCAATGCCTTTGGGCCGTCTTGCCTTGATTTTTGCCGTCCGTCTTGGCCCGTAAGACGAAGAAATGACCGTCAGGCCCCGCTTCACGAGGCTGA
>JAYEVE010000334.1:0-170329 GCA_036346375.1 Guadua angustifolia | reverse complement strand
AGAGGTTATAGAGGAAAGATGACAACTATCCAACAAGGGGAACACCAACAACGGAGAGAGTTGGACACCAAAACACACTCCACATACCAAAAATACTACAAAGGCCACCAAAATTAGACCGACGACCCTCTACTAAGGCGACACACGACATTCTACTAAGGCAACCAAAGCCAAATGTACTATGTAGGATCGAGGGGCACCAAAAGGAGGTGAATTGGTGCAAATTGACACCTAAAACTAATTTTTAATGATTTTTAAAATACCTCTAAACGAAATATGAAAAATTGTTTCGGTTTCGACGAAAACAGATTGATATATGTTCACTAAAAAATAAATTCTTGAAGATCCTACCGTTGGATTGATGTGAAATTTTAACTATAGAAACTAGATTCAATTTTAAAACTAACCCAATAAGAATCAACTCAATCGGATCTACGGATCTATATGTAGCTAACAATGATGAAAATAGATCAAACCCTAATTATGAGATTAATTATGATCAACGAGGAATTAATCAATCAAACTTTTAAGATCAATCACCTGATGCTCTAGAAAGATTTTGAATGGATCAAATGAAAACTATCATGGTGAAACAATGAATCAATCTACAATAAATAATCTAAAACTATGAGAGTAAACTAGGCTAAACGTGCATGGTAGAAAATAATTATACACAAATAATAATTAACGAGTCGAAATCCATACTCACGATAATTATCAAAGAACGTTCGTAAGAATCTCTTTACATGAAAGCATGAACCTCGAGATGATTTCATAAATTTTCTCTAAATTTCTTCTCGACTTTTTTCCTTCGATCTCTGAGCATCTCCTCGTCAGTGCCTTTGTAGAAGCCGCATGCAAATCTGAGCTCACGGATCTTGTGGCACAAGCTTTCCTTTTTCGCGTGCCACTCTTTGATTTTTTCCCTTCGTGCGGCTCACCAAAATCGACACCCTCTCCTATTTATAATCAAGCAAATCCTAACTTCTTATCCCTACTAATCTACATGCATGCATCACCTGGCCCAGTTACACATAGCTCAATACATGCACATATATACAACTTAAAACTCACACATGCAAGCGTACGGCTCACCTGCCGCTTTCACATAATTCACTCGCCTACATGGCCCGCTAGTCACCACACTACGTCAACTGTCTGCGTAAATATTTACACATCCCGTCTCGCTGTACTTGCGTCTTTCGCGTGCTGCGCCTCCTGCACCTGCGACACTCGCGTGCCACTTGCACCTTTGCGACCTCGTGTACTGTGCCTACACCTCTGCAACCTTACATGATGTGCCTGCACCTCTGCGACCTCGCATGCTGTGCCTGCGCCTCTACGACCTTCGCATGCACCACCTATGTGGATTCTCCTCGACCTGCACTATACGTCCATCTCACATCCCTATTACATAAAAATAAGCTCACACAATATCTTGATCATTCACAAATAAATATTATAATCTATCACAAATATTGTTGTTGTCAGCGTACTCTACGCTAGGGTACCCTCTCCGCCGCATAAAAGCGGCCCACGTGGCGGCTTTGGCGATCGGGCGAGCGATCCGCGGCCCGTCGGCAGTCTTGACCACGTGGCGCCCGGGCAAGTGGGCGAACACGCCTTGCTCGCGGCGCCTTAGTCACGTGGCGGCAGCGATCGGGCGGCGATCCGGTCCGCGGCAGTCGCGACCCGTGGCGGTGGCGCGGCGAGTGGCGAGGCGCACGCTCGCCCGCCGCAAAAAAGGTGAAACACGGTGGCTTCACCTCGAAGTCTCCTTCCGCTACCGTCGTGTCGGAGCGGCGCTGCTTGTGTCGAGCTCCATCGGCGCAAGGGTTTACGCAACAAGCCCATTCCTCGGACGCCTCTCACCTACCTGTCATAAAGGGGTCCCATCCGGCGATCCGGCAAAGGCACGCGTAGGCATTTAATGAGGCTGGAGGAACGAGATAGCACGGGAAGGAGCATTAAATGTGTTAAGATCAGCATGATGACCCTCCGTTTACCTACCCCGTTAGCCTGGCCTATATAAGGGCCCTCGGGTGCATGGGGAAAAGGGGGAGGAGAGAGATATCGATCCATCAGACAGGCAACACCAGAGAGCTAGCAAGAGAACTTGTAACCCAAGAACTCTGTACTGGCTCGAGACATTCCATAAGAAATTTAGCAGGACGTAAGGCTATTACCCTTCTCACAAGGGGCACGAATGCAGGTAAAATCATCGTGTTCTTCCTAGTTCATAGGCGGAACCCTTCGTGTGGGAGTTTCTAGGGTTTCACCCTCTAGGTTAGTCGGCCATAAAGACGCCCTCCTGTCGAACAAAACCCGGTCTATAGACTCAAGCCTGTCGGTGGAATCTGCGCAGATGGCGCGCAGTGGGGCTAGTGGTTGGTTTTTCGATCAACTCTCCGTGAGTTTCGGCGTTCTTTGCCGGAAGCAAGCCCGTTCATCTGGAGATGGCGGGTTCTCATCTCAAGAACCGTGGGGTGAGTGGCGCCTAGGGCGCCTCCCGATAGTCTCGCCGTCGGAGGATCATCTCGATCCGCCCATGAGCGGTGGCCTCGCTCCTTTGGAGCGGCACCCAGTCGCGGCGTCGGCTTGCCATGGAGGCGGCCACCCCACCAAAATCCGCACGCTGTCCGCTCTCTCTGGACCACCTCCTCTGGAACTGTGAGACTCTCCACACTGCGGGTTTCAGAGCATCATCGGTCTTGTGGATGCGCCCACCGGTAGGCCTCGACTGCACAGCACCGCTGGTGCACCATTGCTCGGGTGCATGTTGAGCGACTCAGGCCCACCGCCCCTAACGGCGTAGCTCCGCCGCGGGTCGGGTCGGAGGAGGGCACGCTACGGCCGGGTCCTGCCCGCAAGGACCGGGGACCTCCGGACGCACTTTGATGAAAGTCACGCGCCGCTGGCGATGACTCTCCGCGTCGCTGCCACGCCGCCCGCCCAGAGCGCCGCCAGAAGCAGATAGTCTTCGACGGTGAGAGTCCCTCCCAGACTCTTATTCCCGACCAAGGAGGAGGTTCACTCCTCCGACTCAGAGAGTTGTGCCCAGCAGGGCGGTTCTGACCGACCCCGGTGAGCGGCCTGGTTCCTCAGATATGGCGCGGTGCCGTGCCTCTTCGACGGTCAGGCCGCAATGGCGGGCTCGACAGGTTTTACCAAATGGCCTATAGAGAAGTATGATGGCACCACCAACCCGGAGGAGTTCTTGCAGACATACTTGACGTGGTAAAAGAGCGCAAAGGATCTCTAAAAGGTCATGGGCTATTACTTTTTCGATAACCTTGACGGGTTTTGCCCGTTTGGTCATAAACCTCCTCGAGGGTCTGCACACTTCCGGGAGCAGCGCTCTTTGTCGCCAACTTTCAAGGTTCTTTAGCAGAAACAAGGGGAGGATGACTCCACGCCCGGAGCAGTAGAGATGTGAGTCGCTATGCGGATTTCATTCGGGCGGTTTTGCCACCGCCGCAACACCATCCCCTATATTTAGAGCATTCGGTCTGCCATCGCCTTCCGGAGAGGCGACACGCACCGCAAGATGAAGGAGAAGATGGCCACCCGCATTCATCGCCACTCACCTCCGAAGCTCCGCAGACACAGTGTGCACGGCCGGAGGCAGGAAGCGCCGCCAGTTTCGCTGGTGGCCGAGGCAAGGAGGGCGCGAAGGCCGAGGCAGAGAGACCGTGTGTGTCTTGCCGCTGCCAAGCGCGATGATGAAGACCTCACGCCACTTAAAGCGTTAATCGCCGGATCGCGTGATGATCGCCGCTGATCGCGGCGAGCACCGCCGCCGATAGGTGTGAAGACCGCCGTGATCGGCGCGAGCGACCGCCAAGGTCATAGGAACGACCAGCGCGAGTGTATGAGGGCGAAGTTTCATCGCTCTATCCACAGATCAACACGCATAACCCAGACGCGTTGTCGGGTCGTGAATAGAATGGTGGAGCAGCCGCCAGCGAGCGCTACCGGTGATGATCAAGATTTAAGATCCCGCTGGGCCGCTTTCCAGCAGAAGCGGATCATACCGCGGCGCATATCCATGGTAGTTCGCCCACCATTCTCCAACGCTTATTATAAACGGCCGAAAAGGGAAGTGTGCTAGCACAAAGATCCAAATGGGTGGGTCGATGTCAAATGGTCTGGAGCGCCGCTTTCGGCCAGCCGACCACCGAGGGCGCCACCTACCGAGGTATCTCCGGCCGGTGTCGCCACCATTCAACGTGTGGCTAGCGCCGGCCGGTGGTGACTCCGAGGCGCTTTATTAACCTCTCCGCTCCTCTTCGCATTCTCGGCGCTTCCAAATCCCGCAAAGAAGAGATCTCGCGCCGGTATTGCTTCTTCGGGGTAGCCTCAAGTCCGTCTCGATGTCTCGGGTCGTGTGCTTTCCTATCACCTTCTTCGGGAGAAAGACAACTACCGCACCGAGATGGTGGACTTCGAGGTCGCTGATTTCGACCTCCCCTATAGCGTTCGGCTACAACCGCTGCATAAGTTCATGGCGGCAACCCACTGGTGCGATATGGTGGTGAAGATGCTGCCCGGTGGCCCCATTGTGATCCGTGGATAAAGCCAGGCCCTTACCGCCACAAGTACATCGCTGGATTCGCCGGTGCTACCTGGCGCCGCAAGGCAGTAGACGCCACTTCTCGAGAGCCTCAGTTCGACCCGCGGTTTCGCCATTGCTCGCTCACGGTGAGGTTAAGGTGGTCGCCTGGTGGGGGCGTAACCTCGAAGATCATGCCAACATTGGCGCAAACTCGCCGCCAAATAGAAGACGCGCTGCTTACCTTCCTCCAACAAACTCGACGCGGTTCGCCGCAACCGCCCCGATATGACCGGGTCCCTGTGAGGTGATCGAGCACCGACTGCAACGCCTCGACGCGCCTGATCCGGTGAAGGTCCTGAGAGGCGCCGGAGCGGCAAGATGCCATTCTGGAGGAGGTAGAGAAGCGTTGAGCGCAGGATTATTCGGGAAGCTCTCACCCAGAGTGGCTTGCTAACCTCAGTGTGTCGCCAAGAAGTCCAACGTGAAGTATGAGATGTGTCTCTAATTTCAATCGACTTTCAACAAGGCCTCGCCTCGGGATCCTTATCCCTCGCCGAAGAGTCGATTCTATTGTTGACCCACTATTCAAAAGCGAAATGTCAGGCTTTTTGGATGCGCATTCTGTACCACCAAATTAGCATGGTGCTTGAAGATGAAGAAAACTCATTTGTAATGTTTTACGGGTGTTTATCATATGTAAGGATGGCTTTTGGTTTAAAGAATGCCGATTATTTCTTACCAACATGCCATGCGATACTTCTTCACCTCAGATAGGGGCTAATCTTGAGGTTTATGTTGATGACTTAGTGGTGAAGATCAAAAGAGTGAAGAATCGATCCAAGACCGGAGGAAACCTTTGCCAACCTCCTAAGAATTGCTTGAAGCTCAACCCGAAAAATGCGTGGTTCAAGTGCAGCTCCGCGTTGTTGGGCTTCCGGTGTCCAGCCGAGTATTGAGGCTAATCCTGACAAGATAGCGGCAATCGAGCAGATGCGAAGCCGCCAAAGGCGATTTCAAAGTTCAAGGTTCGGCGGGTCGCTCGGGCTCCCGGGCGATTCATTGCTCGCTGGGAGAAAGGATCTGCCTCTGCCTCGTTGTTGAAGAAGACTAACCATTTTGAATGGACAGAGGAAGCGTATATGCTTGAAGACTTGAAGCGCTATTCTCCTCCGCCTGTGTTAGTTTCAAATACCGGGCGAGCCACGCTTCCTCAGATATTGTCGCCACTCCCCGAGGTGGTGAGCGCAGATTGGTTATGGCGCGAGAGGAAGGTATCCGTAAGTTACCTACTACATCAGCAAGGTATTGCACAAAGCAAAACTCGAGCATCCTCATGCTCAAGATGTTGTGGCGGTCCTAGTTACGCCCGTGAAGCCGCGCATTATTTTCAGGGGCTAAAAATCACCGCGGGTCACGGCCTATCCTTCCGCGGGAAATCTCCACAACCGTGGAAGGAAGGCCGACGTTGCCAAAATGGTCGGTGGAGCTAGGGGAATTCAACATCAAATTTGTACCGTGACCGCCATCAAGAGTCAAAAAGTTGGCGGAGTTCATCGCCGAAAGTGGACTCCTCGCCACTCGGCCGAAGAAGCACCCGCGCTTTCTCCCCGGACGCTATTCTTTAACGTTCTTCAAGCCGAAGGCGCGGAGGTCGGGTTGTCCCTGGTTCTCCCCGACCGTGACACCTCCAAGATGTGGTCGCCGACTTCAAGGCCACGAACAACATTGCTGAGTATGAAGGCTCGCCGACAGTATATGCGATCGCTTCATTACCGGCATCCGGATTCCTGTGTCAAGGAGACTCTGCTAGTCATCAATCAAGCGCGAAGGAGTTCTATGTTCCAACCCCACCATGGCGGCGCATCGGTGCGGAGGTCCAAGAATGGAACGCTCATTTTGAAGGATTGGGGTATATTCTATATCCCCATGCCGACAACCACCTTGGCGGACCTGCTTTCCCTGGGCCAAGGCCCTCGAGGGTTCCCGTCCTTGGCCGTGGTCTTCGGAGAAAGGCTATCGCGACCATCCATTGCAGCCCACTTATCAGGTGGGGATGATGGTGTCAGCTGTGAGCCCCCGCCCAGGTGTGGGACGACGGCAAAGCTGCCAGGCCTTCGGCTTTAGGCGGGAAGGTGGCACCGCTGCCACGGCCTCCGCCTCAGGAGGAAGGCAACAGGCCCGCCTCAAATTTCTGTGTCCGGGAGGGAAGATTGTGGTGGTGCCGAGACAGCGCCAGGAAAAGCTTGGCCCAACGGAGTATCCAGGCGAGCACCGAGTGTTCACCACACTTGGCCAGGAAGATTGATGGATGGATCCTATCCTAGCCTTCCTCAAGAACGCACTCAAGTGATCCCCGACGATGATGCCTCACCGAGAAAATTGCATGTAAGGCCATGCTATACTCTGTAGGTGGGGACCTATATCGCCAGAGCGTAAATGGAGTTCTACCGGCGCATCACTCGAAGAGGGGAGCAGCTTGCTCTCTCGATATCCATAGAGGCGCAAAGGGAGCTATATGTCCCACGACTTAGTCGCAAGCATATGCTTCGCCAAGGATTTTATTGGCCTACCGCCTCCAAGATGCTTACGAAGCCGGTGAGGACGGTACCAATTATGCAATTGTTGGCAAGGTATACTAAGTGAAGTTATAACCGCTTTTCGTTAGTAACGGCCTTTCCTAGATTGTATTTTTATTCAATTCAACAGATGGATAGTCGATTTGTTGTTGCCTTTTCTTCTCCTGCTTGCCCTTGCCTTTTTTTTGTTTTGTATGCACCCTTCACGGGAGAGGAATGGGCAGAAAGAGGTCAACATTATGTACATCAAGTGGAGTCTCGCCTCACGATCGCTGATTTGGTAGCCAACCGATCGACGATACAATAGGCTAATCGATTGTCGTGGTTGTTGCATGACGTAAGGGACGACCAGGAGATGTCGCCGCTAGGCCATTGGATGAATGTGCCAATGGCATCCCCCAGCCACGATCTCATCGCTTACGGCTTCAGAGATCGACAATCTTGAAACTATCAAACACCTCATTCACTGCTGACCTTGGTGAAACCCGCGCTATCATGGTACCTGCTCACCATGGTCCCTTAGTGGATGGATACGCCATGCCCAAGCAGCCGCCGAGGAATGGTGCCATTGTTAATTTTCACTTGGAGATTGCACCGCTGAGCCACCTTTAATGTCACATACAGATAAGTCCCGCTTATGTTCATCTATGTCACTTGGAGGAACGGATGCACAACTGCTCTACTAGTAGTGGGCTGACTTGTGGACATACGCCTGGGCTTGTACAAGATTTCTTTCTTGATTGGTGAGCCTTCTCGAGGATTCTTATCCTTTCATAAAATTCTTCTCTCGCCCTCCCCTCAACTCTTCTCTCAACTCTCCTCTCAACTTGTCCTCCAAATTCTTATAACATTTGACTCAAGGCCTTTCTAGTTCTCTTCTTATTTTGGTATATATGGAAGTCGTCTCGAATCCATTTTCCATGGAACAAAAACCCTTGCCTCTTGTACGCACTGTGGTGTTCTTGTTTCAAGGCCATGGATAGTGCATCTTTCTCCCTATCTCGGGAAAAAGAGCCATCGTCCGATTGTGTACTCAACACTATCTGCAAGGTCCTGACAAGTTATTTCACTTATGAAGTCATGGACTAATTACGAAAATTGGTAATTCGATTATATATTACTGTGCGCTATGCATTTCCTCGTCCGCAGTGGTTTACAAAGGAGACTTACGGAGGACGTGGCAATGACTCGCCTTAGCTGCCGCACGCTGATCTCGTGGATCAATGCAATGGCGCGATACCTCCTCGCCTCCCTCGCCCCATTGCGCTTTTCCCCGTGAGCAAAGAATGCCGAGTCAGGTGGGGGTGAGTGTTCTTGTTCGTAAGGCCTTGTTTGTTTCACTTTGACGCATGAATTCGCTCGCCGCCTTTCATCTCAACAAAACGCCACCACGTGTTCAAGATCAATGAACCCATACTTAGAGTATGGATATATATTTCTTGATGTAGTCTACGAAAAGCGATGCTTGAAGGTCTTCCATGCCTTTCCTACCGCTAGCAAAGGCATACCGCCGACTAGGGGAGTGGATTCTTCTCGAATGTTGAACGATGAAAGAATTTCCGTCAAGAAGGCATTGCGAGCCTCAATAGTCAAGAACCTCCGTGAAGATAGCGTGATCAAACCCGCTCCCGCTACTATCCCGCATATACTCAAATGCATTCGCGCCTTTTTTGGCTTAGGGCCACATCCTTTGGATCGATCTCGAATGGTATATCGGTCTGCTGGCCTTTTGTTTGGTCCTCTTACAATGCTGGTCGATTCTTTTCTTTTGAGGGCACATCATGTCCTTCGCATTTATGGATTAGAGGACTACATCTTCTTTATAAGTTAAAATAGTTTCAGTGCAAACTAAAAGAGAAGAACAAATAAAATCAAATTAGAGTGAATAAGTTTTAGGATACCATGGCTTGTTATTAGCCTTTTAAAAGAACTAGCCTAAATGGCTTGTTATTAGCCTTTTAGCAAAAGAAGTTAACTAGGAGGTTACCAAACTTAATAAAAATTTCAGCAAGACTTCCCTAAACTAGGACATCCACATAGCGCATAAGCATATATATGAGAATACATAATTCACACACAAGAGGTATGACATAAACAAGATAACACAAAGGACTAGCTTATAAGCAACTCTCGCTCTCAGATTATCTAAATTGATGGGTTGTTTTAAAGAACCTCCAACATCAATTTCAACAATATATCACAGTATACAAACTGAGATTAGTGAATCTATGCAATTCAAAGATCGTTAAGAAAATTGATTCACTAGAACTCAACTATGGACTATGAAAAGCCATCAACAAAGAAAGATAAGCGAATCAGGAGGTTGCTTAACTTAATAAAAATTTCGCAACACCTCCCTAAAACTAGGACATCCACACCAAAGACATAAGTAGAAATAAGTGAAAGTATAAGAGCTGAATCACGCATGTGATAGTATATCACATATACAGCAAGAAACACCAACAAGTTGAATTCTAGACACAATGATCAAACAAAGTATGAATCACGTATGAACTCACTAACTCAGCGATCAATATAGCCTCATTTAATTGAATCATCATCGAGCAACAGAGTAGAACAAAATCGAGCCTCCAGATCGAGAAATGGCCTCTAGCTCAATGGCTAGTCCCCGTAAATACTCGACGGTTCATCGATACTCATAGAGCAAAGACCAATCACCCACGTACCAACAGAAAGAAAGAAAGATGCGCAAGAAGATACACTACACCCTAACAAAGACCGATCGCTGCTCAGGAGAGAGGCTGCACGACGATGGGGAGTACGTCACGCGAGGAGGTCAACGGCCGGGGAGGACACCGGGGAGCACGCCGCTATGGGGAGGACGATTTACATGGGGAGGTCACCGAGGGGAGGACGCGAGGGGAGCACGCTCACGAGGGTGAGGACGACGATGGGGAGCACGCCGATGCCGGGAGGACGCCGGAAGGGAGGACGCCGAGGGGAGGACGAGGGGAGGTCACGAGGAAGCACGACGCCGATGGGGAGGCCGCCATGAGACAAAATGTCACAAAGGGTTAGGTTTGGCGTTACACAGAATGAGGCTTGCGCGCAAGGAGATATATATAGAGAGCACATCACGCATTTGTTCTAAAGATAACGGTTCAGGATGTATTATCACAGACGTTATATAATGTAACTGCTCTCGGATGTTGATATATCACAGATGTGTTATATAATAGAACCGCTCAGGATAAAGAGATATCATTGACGTTATATAATAGAACCGCTCGTGATAAGAAACATCACTGCATCGTTATGTTAAAGAACGGTCTGTGATATATACTGCTCACCCACATTCACTTGTCTGCTCGGTTCAATAACTTTTGTTCTGTGCTACTTTGTTGTATCTTCCGGGAAAGTTATCTTTAATGTAATATAAATCAGATCGTGGTTGAAGTGGAGATTCTAATCTCAATTCAAACCCTAAAATCGAGAGCAATCACATACAACTATTTCATATTGCCAAAGTAGACATGATTCTCGCTCTTGTTTGCCATAGTCTACATAATTTATTTCTTCTCATCAATTATGTCCGAATGGCCATCTTTGAATCATGTATTTGGAATCATATTGATATTAAGGAATAAATACTTGCTCTTATACTTGCATCTTTTCCATCAATCCAGATGCTTCACAAGCTACTTACAAAGCTCATCACAATCATATATACATAATTCAGATGCTTCACAAGCTACTTACAAAGATCATCTATACAATAGCATTAATGTAATATTATTACACATGAAAATTAGTAAACATGACGACAATGCACCCTTCTCATAACTACGCCACCACATGCTTATTCTTTTGTATGAAAATTAGCCCTTCATGATGATCGACGTGTGTGTAGCTTGCTTCCTCATGTTGTTCTTCCGGGACCAGGATGTCATTTTATAGGTGGAAACTCATCAAATTGATTGTACTCTTCCTCATCTACTACATTCTCAACTCGACAATTCTCCTTTTTCCTAAAGAACTACGTGGCGCTTCTTGTTGACTGGCCTGTTACATAGAAGACTTGAACAACTTGGTTAGCGAGTACGTAATGGTTCATCTTGGTATATGACACGCTCGAGGTCCACAAGAGTGATGCCATTCTTGTCAACCTTCACGGCCGAGGTGGACCCAACGGCACCAAAATAGGGAATCTTGAAAAGCACGAGTCGAGCTCCCATATCTCTCTATGAACCCATAGTAGGAGCTCGTCAACCCATGCCAGTATTATTGAATGCATCTATGCGCATACACCGCTGTTCTGGTTTGTGCTCTTCATATCATGATCTCTCGTAAAATGTGTACCCATTTAAGTCATATCCTTTCCATGTGACAACCGTAAAAGTTGGTCCTTTGCCAACCATGTCACAACAGTCATCCGACGAGCTCCAAAGGATAGGTCGCCCTTCAACCATTTGTTGAATCAAGGTTATGCTGCCTCGTGATCCAAGACTCGCCGCTCCGGATTCTCTTGTTTTAGCCATTGCTTGTGCTCGACGATATAGGCGACACTATGCCATGTGTTGCAAAACCGTGAAATGGGCTCGAGCATACGCAACCGAATCAGCGTGATTGCTTTCCTTCCGATGGTCCCGACACTCGAACCTCCTCATGGCAAGATCGAGGCACACCCTATCGGTTCGACCTGGCCATGTAATCGACGCAGAACTCGACGGCCTCTTCGCTGTATAACCTTCGACAATGCTACCCTCCCGACGAGATCGATTCCATACATAAGACTTGAGAATTCCCATGTACCTCTTTAACGGGTACATGCTACATAGAACACCGGCCTGCATATCTTTATCTCTCACAAGGTGAACAATGAGATGGACCATGATATCGAAAAATGATGGAGGGAAATACATCTCAAGATTACATAGAGTCATCACCACCTCAGCTTGCAGAGCATCTAGTCCTTCGATCGATGACCTTCGAGCGATTGTGTTAAAGAAATAACACAGCCTAGTGATTGTCTCTGACCTTGACCGCAAAATACTTCTAATTGCATAGGAGCATCTCAGGTCATCAAGACATGACAATCATGAGACTTCATGCCGTTAATTTCAAATCTTCCAACTAAACAAGTCTCTTCATGTTGAGGAGTAACCGGACGAACTTTCACACCATGCAAGACCGCACAGCTCTTTTTCGCCTTGACAGAGTATAACAAGGTGTTCCAAGCACGCACGGCCTTTATCGCCTCTTCGCGCTAACTCAAATCTTATGCCCATATCGACCAAGTCAAGCCATGCTGATACCATCATTTGTTTTACCCTTAATGTTGAGTAAGAGACCAATCACGCCGTCACGCATATCTCTTCTCACGCATGACATCGATGCAAAGGCTTAACTTCTAGGTGCTCCCAAAGAAGGTAGGTCCTAGAATATTGATCTCTTCTTCCACATGCTCTTTTCACGGTACTTGATTTACGCCCTTTCCATACGCAACATCCAAATCCTTAACAATGTCATGAACATCTCTTCCGCCAAACGCTTTGAGCTGAACCATTTTCGCTCATTCCGTCAAAAGTTGCTTCATCTTTGCGATATGGGTGATTCCTCAAGGAACCTACAAAGTGACGATGTACATGGTTTTATGGGAGTGATTCAGCCATAACCTCTCAGATCATCTAAGCAAAGGAGTGCGTGCTGTGGTTCCTTTTGTACTTCGCCCGATAAAGTTAGCAAGGGCAGGTAATCATTTATGGTGCAGTAACAACAAGCAAAGGCAAAGTAAAGTTCTCTCGCTTGAACGATCCCATACGTACCCCTAAGAATCTACAAGTTGTTTTTAGATCTTCCACCAATGGAGCTAGGTACACATCAATATCGCTCCTGTGTTGTTTCGGTCCTGATAAGCACGCATAACAAAATGTACTTCCGCTTCATACACAACCAAGGAGGAAGGTTGTAGATACAGAGATTTACTTCGCCAAGTGCTATGCCTACGCTCATGTTACCGAAGGATTCATTCCATCTCAGACTAATCCAAACCTTATATTTCTCGATCCGCACCAATTCTTGAAAGCTCCTATCAATGTTTCTCCATTGATGGAATCAACAGGTGCCTTAGCATTCCATCATTCTTACGCCTCAAAGTGCCAACGCAATGCTTTTGCTTTGGGTTCGCAAACAAATGCTTCAAACGAGGAATTACAGCATATACCATGCCACCTTAGCAGAGGACCTTTTTCACCTCAATGCTCTCGCCATCATCATCCTAATGACTTTACGCTTGTACCGGAATGCTTGCTACACCGACATATATGCAAGTTTGTGTACTTTTATGTACAGATACACTGCTTGGACATGCATGTATTCTTTCTACTTCCATTCCCAAGGACAAAGAACCTTCTTGGCTTTGTAGGTGGTTGTCGGCAACTCGCTTCCTCTCGAAGCATGTCCGCCAATAGACGAATAAATACCGGAAACTTTTTTCTCCGACCAACCGCTTGCCTTCAATTTGAGTAGTTCAAGCACGGATGATAACCTTGTGTATTTCAACTTGCACCCCTGAACAAAGGTTTCTCCAAGTCCTCCATTAAGCCCTCGAACTTTCCATATTCCCCGTCATCAAGGTTTCTTCTCAGATCGCGAAAGCATCCGATCCAAATTGTCATCGCGGTAACCTGTCCTCATCTAAGCACAATCGATATGATCATCCGACATATCATTGACTTCGCCGACGATATTAACACTACTTGTCGCTTCCTCAGATATTATGCTCTTCGCCATGATTGGTCCAACATGTATAGCCCCTTTGAAACCCCTTCAATCAAGTGTGCTTCGATCATACCGAAGTTTCAAAACATCTTCAGATTTTCGCAATCAATGCACTGACATGACATGAATTGCACCCCTTATTAAACATATCCTCCTCCGAGCTCTTTTGAAAGTGGAGACGCCATTAAGGTACTCAACACTCTCAGACGGTTCTCAACAGACATCCAAATTTTGATCCATCTACGCTACACATATAACACTTAGTGTTAAATATTATGCACTAAGTGTAGTGTGTATGCACACATTCTTAAACTAATTATGCAATTACATACCTTAATTACATCACAAAGAAATAATTAACACAATTCAAATTAATCTTCAATATAATAATGAAATTAGAACCCATTACTAACCTTAGATCACCAAAAGACTTGAATTGATCTATATAGCTAGATCTAAACAATCTTTAAATTATATCCTTAACAAGCTAGCTAGCTACATCATGATCGAATATTATATTATGCAAATAGAACCATTACTAGCTAACCTTATAGATCAAACAACCAACACATGGTTCTACAAGCTAGATCTACAAAAATCATCAAATTCTTCCTTATCAAGATAGATGTTGAATATAATGCAATTAAAACACATTACTAACCAAATATCACAAACAACATATGGATCCAACTACAATTAAGCTAGATCTAATCAAACAATCTTTAAATTAATTCTCTCCTAACCAACCTTGATATTGAATTGATGCATGCAATTAGAGAACTCATTACTAACCTTAGATCACCAAAATCAAATGAATCTAATATCACCTTCAAATCAATGGCTTTTTTCAAAAATCGCCTCACTTCCATGCCACTTAGATAGAAACCAAACCCTATAAACGGCGTGATGGATCGAGGCTCGCTTTTTCATGAGACGGTTTTATCACAAACGGTTTTATATTATAAATGCTCGTGATGCAAGAAATATCACAGACGGTTTTAAATATAACCGTCTGTAATGACTATCAGAGATATTACAAACGGTTGTATTATATAACCATCTATGAATCACGTGACGGTTTATTTCAAAACCGCTCAGTATGAGAATCAGAGCTATCACTGCACGTTTTATTTAGAAATCGCTCAGGATATTTCTTGCATCACGCACGGCTGTAATATAAAACGCTGTGATATCCTCACTAACGGTTTGAGTCCATAACCGTCTCAGGATGTTCTGATATTACGCACGGTTTTTCAAAACCGCCTGTGATCGCAGGCGTCCGATATAAACCCGCTTTAGTAGTGTCACCGCATGGGTGGCAATAAGGTTTCTAGGCAACGCATCGCGGCGATCATGGTTTTCTCCGCGACATCGACTACTTCCATCGCTTCACGCCTCGCTTTCTTGTTCTTCAAAGAAGCCCGATTGTAAGTCGCTCATGTGTTCAATCGACTCCATTAAAATACAATTTTTAGCATATTCGAAGTACAATGTGTTGCCTATTGTTTTATGAAAGAGTGTTGTGCTACTTAAGAGGCACAATATTCACGTAATCACTATACTAGGTATCCATCTGCTTTAAAAAGGATATAGTGATTCCAATTGGATCTCTGAGGCGGATGAGATCAAAGCTATAAGTGGTTATATTTTTTTCTTAGCCGGGTACTACGCTTCATGAAGGTCTTGCAAATGAGACTATATTAATAAGGTCAACTATGAAAGTTGAACTTGTAGCACTAGCAACCCGCCATCGCTAAGACCTAATGGCTTAGAGAGTATCGTTGACTTGCCAATGGTTGAGAAACCAATATCGCCAATCCTAATGTAATCGTGATAACCAAACAAAGGTTTACTAAGGTTATGAATATCGAGGATAACACTAAGTCCTCCGCATATGTGAAGTGTAGGCTCAAAATCATCTACAAAATTGAGAAACTCCTGAGTTATTGCGTGAATTATATTCGCATCGAGAAAATCTCGTAGATCCTTTACAAAAGGACTTGCAAGGAAGGCGATTTCCATTATGCCTATGGATATGGGCATGAGGCCCACTTGAGTTACACCACAATAGTAATCCATTTCTTCCTCGATAGGAGATCCCATGAATTAGGAAATGGGAAAACAAGTTGATATTGTAACATAAGAGTACATATTATTAAATTGTACCGTGTCCTAATAGACAAAATACTCTCGACTGTGGAAGGTTGGCTTAGAGCCTTAATGTATTTTAAATTCAAAGGGAAATAAAAAAAGGTATTGGTCTATAGGATACCTATAATGAATACTCCTACTTGAGCATAACTATGATATCACAGCTCACGAGGATTGGGTATTCGCTAGAAAGCTTATGAGAAGATAAGGAGCATGACCATATAACGCCCGCTTAGGTGTGGTTTATTGGCAGCCTAGTATCACCTGATTTTTAGGTGAAGTTTGATCATGAAAAGTCTGTGAATTAAGGCATAGTCTATTCATCAACCGTGAGAGGATGAATTCGCTAATCTAGGTGTAAGTTCAACTGCAGTGACTTACACCAAAAGACCGTATATTAACAACACTTCAAGACAATGATCTTTATTATCTTTTCTATTGTCTGCTGGAATTGGTGGGGTTGTTAGAAATTGGCTAATTGTGGCCTATTTCCTTTAATTCCAAAGCATACATAGTTTAATACCATATTACCTAGCCAAGTGGAGAAAAGACAACTTAAAAGGTGGAGTTCTTGTCATCTCTTGAGTAATAACACTTGGCATGAGAATGGCATAGGGTAGACAAGGGTAAAACACACACACGCATGACAAGCAAGATTCGCTATTTTTATGTAAATTCGCATGACTTGTGACTTCTGGATGAGCCTTAGTGTGTCTCCGGCATTTTGAATTCACTTTTGTTTTGTTTAACCTTGCAATTATCTCTCCATTCAATATATTTAAATAAGATTTAAACAACTCGTTTTAATTCGTGTCATTATGCACCGCCATTAGTGAGTTAATTGATATTTGCAACCATTAGTAATCGCCAGATTCAAATTATCTGCTACTAATAATCGCATATTTAATCGATATAATGTGGTCAGTTATTAGTACACGCCTATATACACTACACCATGACATGAAAATTTCTGCCGATCTCTATAGGTAAAATCGCTTACCATCTAACCATCTCGTTTAAATATTTTCAACAGCTAATCCGCTTTAGTAATCAGAATTATGGATAGACTATGTGTCGCTAAATATATATATAGTTTTAGAGACAACATATCTCACAAGAATGATAAATTTTTCTATTAATATATCCTCGCTTAGCAAAACTCATGTACAAATAAGGTAAAAAATAGGCGCTAATTATATTTTCTTATTTATTTATCTGATAATTCTTTTATATATATTATTTTACTGTATATATTATTATTATTTTTCTTTCTTTTTTTTCACCGATCGGCGACCTGCTCAAATTCCCGAATCGATCGATCATGACCAACAGTCTGACCCAACCATCCCCATTAACCTAACTCCTACCACTTCTTCACTTGGCTCCCATTCCCCATTTCCACCCACCAGATCCTCCGCTTCTCTCACACTCATCTCTCCCCCGAGTGCCGCCGCTTGCCTTACTTCTTACATTGCCGTCAGCCTGCCTTCCTCGACATCGGTGTCCTCTGCCGCCTCCCTCGTCAGGCGCCAGCTGTCAGACTACGCCCCTCGCCTCCCGGCCTGAGCACCACCGTCAAGGCTTCTCCACCAAGCCGCCACCGCTCGAAGCAGCCAGATCCACCACCGGTGGTCTCTCCAAAGGTCGCATTCCCCACCACCGAGCTAAGTGAATGCCTCTTCTTCACTACTACAAAATCGACCTTTCCTACCGCCCATCAAGACTAGTTAGTACGAACCGGATTGATAGTTAGATCATCCCGCTCAACGACTACATGCCTTTAGGCGATCGCGATCGCAATACACCTAACCAGCATCGAGGTATAATATCAATATCGGTTCGTAGAGTTGAACTGCACTATTTAGTCGAGCTAAATAGTACTTGTTCGTGACATGAACCGCATCGATAGATTACATCAAGACGGCTTTGTGCCTTCAACCAAGATCGATGTTCCAGCTTAAACTTCTTCCTCCTCCCGATCTCTGCCAGACCCAGATCATTTCACTGCGCGAAAAGAAGAGTGGAGCTTCGGCCAAGAGCTTCAAGGGAGGGGAGGTGCTGCCCAAAATTTCAAAATTTGGTCATTTTACTAACAACCAAGGTAACTAAGGTTAGTAATATCATTCCTCACTTCATTTGGTGTTAAATGGAGCCTCTTTTTTGCTTGAATTATGAAGAAAATTTGATCTTTTCCCATGATTGATGAAAGATTATGAATGTAGAGGGAGGTGCTGTCCAAATTTCAAAATTTTGGTCATTTTACTCGCAACCAAGGTAACTAAGGTTAGTAACATCATTCCTCACATCATTTGGTGTTAAATGGAGCCTCTTTTTGCTTGAATTATGAAAAAATTTTGATCTTTTCCTATGATTGATGAAAGATTATGAATGTAGAGATCTAGCTTGATCTTTTCAAATAGGATACAAAAACTTATTGTGTAAGCTTAGAATTTGCTTGGATTATAATGTAGCTCGATTTAATGTGTGGATCTATCTTAAATTTAGGTTTTAGTTGCATCGATCGATGAAGGATGAGGTTTGCTGCACGAGTTGGGGGAGAATGGTGCATGGAAATCATGGAGTTTGGGATCTTCAAATGGCAATGGTTATGTGGAAAAGAAGAAATTTAAATTCATTTGCTAATTAAAATAATATCGAAATATGAATGGCTTTATAGAAAATATAAAATGAGTTCAATATTTGAGAAAAGTTTTAAAAATACTTTGGAATATTTTAAACTTAGAAAATTACTTCTAGTATAATTTTGGTTTTAATTTCCATCAACAAATTATTTTTGAAAACATCATTAATTAATGCCAGAGATTTAAAAAATAAAAATAAATGATTGAATAATAATTTGGAAATTTTTAGGTGTTACAATTTCAACAGAATTTGCAAACAAAGTCGCTGTGAATTTTGTTCGTAATTTTGAATCCGCACTGACGACCAATTCTTTTTTGTAGGTTGCAAAACTTGTTGTGTGAGTTTATATTTTGCTTGGATTATTATTTAGCTCTGATTGAAGGTGTGGATCTAGCTAATATTTAGGTTTTGGTTCAACAATTCATTATCGGAAAATGAGCTAACAGCTATCTTGATGTAACATAATGTAGATGGACCGCGATGGATGTACATGGATCGACGCCTCCGGAGTTCTTGCAGTGGTTTGTAAGATTTTCTTCAGGCAAATGATGCACACGACGCCTGCCACATATGTCGCCTATGCATAGACCGCAAGAATGAGAAGGAGTGGCCAAAATCCAGCCACCTTCACTTTCATTTGCTCACAAGAGGTTTCATGTCAAACTATACCGCTGGACCAAGCACGTGAAGAAGAGATTATACAGAAGATGGTGAAGAAGAAGAGGCGGACAACAATATCCCTGGACGCCGGTCAACACGGTTCTTTCAAAGATACATTGGGGAGTGTGGTGATGATGACCTAGACCAGATGTCATGTGGATGGAGAGGGAGAATACATCGATGAAAGATATTACGAAAAGTTCCAATACTTATGGAGGACCACGGAACATCAAGTTGTACCCAAACCGTCGACAGGCTATAAAAAGTTGCGTACTCACACTAGAACTCGATGCAATGGAAGGCGCACCAATGGATTGTCTCGATAAGGATTCGACGAGTTGTTATGCCTCATAAAGAAGTTACTTCCAGAGGGGAACACACCGCCTCAAACTACGACGATGCCAAACAAGTTGTCCGCCTTTGGGGTTGGAGGTACGTAAGATAAATGCATGTCGAATGATTGTATCCTTTATCACAATGAGTATGAGGATTCGAAGCTTGTCCGCAGCAAAACTGCAGATAAGACCAGCGTGATGACCTGTGAGGTAGAGGGCAACAGAAGAAGAAGAGACCTCCTCTAAGGTGGTGTGGTATTTCAGAATCCCCTGCTGAAGCGCGATTTATAACAAAGCGATGCCCAGATGATGCGCTGGCACAAGGAAGACCGTAAGGATGACGGAAGGCTAAGGCACCTTGTTGATGGCTCCTAGTGGAGGAAAGTTGATAGAACATACCCGGACTTTGCTGAGGATGCAAGGAACATAAGGTTTGGGTTGAGTACGGATGGGATGAACCCTGCTCGGCGATATGAGCAAAGAGCCAAAGACTTGGTCCGTGACTTATGTATCTACAACCTTCCTCCTTGGTTGTGTATGAAGCGAAGTACATTATGATGCCATTGCTTATCCAAGGCCCGGCAACCTCGAAACGACATTGATGTGTACCTCAAACCGTTGGTTGAAGATCTGCTAACACTGTGGAACGATGGTGTACGGTATGGGATGAGTACAAAAGAGAGCACTTCACTCTACGCGGCATTGCTATTCGTAACCATCAACGATCGCCTGCACTTGGTAATCTATCGGCCTATCTATCAATGGATATAAAGCCCGATCCATCGCTAGAGGATACTGACAGAAGTACCTAAAAAACTCTCAAAGGTTGTGTACATGAGCCACCGTGAGGTTCCTTCATATGAAGGATCCGTTATGGAGGAAGGGTGAGAATTTTGATGGGACAAGAGAAACGAAGAAGCCCATGCATCGCAAAGGACGCTTGTATTTTCTTTTGGTAAAGGATCCAAAGTAGTATTTGGAAAAGGTCCTCGTAGCAAACCCGTCTCTACTAACAAGGTCACACGAAGGCCATTTGGAAGAAGAAGTCAATATTTTGGGACTTACTCATCGAAAGACTTAGAGGTCCGCCACTCATCGGACTTCATGCATATCACGAAGAATGTCTCATGAACCTACTAGGTTTCCTAGATATGTACTAGAAGTCAAAAGATACACTTCAAGCACGAGAGGACCTACATGCTATTGGGACTCGTGAATGACCTATATCCGAAAAGAGAGAGAAAGGACAACATTACTTCCACCCCGCGAGCTACACTCGAGAAAGGAAGAGAAAAACATGATTAAGTTCTTGAACAAGGTGAAGGTCCCTTCCGATACTCCTAACATAAGGAGACTCATAAACATGAAAGAGAATGAATCGCATATATAAAATCCCATGATTGTCATGTGTTGATGACACATTGTTCTAGTGGCGGTGCGAGGTATTCTCCTAGATTGGGTACGAGGGACAATCATAAAGTCGTGGTTCGCTCTTCAACGCAGTGTCGCAGAAGGTCATCGAGTTAATAAGGTATCTAGTCCGCATGATGACATGGTCAATAGTCCGTTAGCCTTGAGATGATCTTCCTCCATCCTTCTTTGATATTATGGTCCATCTCATGGTCCACATTGTTAAAGAGATAGAAATTTCTCGACCTGTTCCTCCACAATATGTTCCTTCGAGAGGTACATGGGTATCCTAAAGAAGTATGTCCAGAATCGTCTCGCCTGTAAGGTCAGATGCACAGGTGTCAAAGATAGAGGAGGTGATCGAAGTTTTGTGTTAGTTACATTGATGATCTGAACCGACATGCCCCTCAGATCACGCCATGAGGGGAGGCTACGAAAAGGGACTTTAGGGAGAAAAGAATCCTATAGCGACGATCTACTTGCATTTAAACAAGCACATTTCATGGTATTGAAACAAGCAATCAGAGGGCTCAGATATCTATGATCACGAAATGAGTCTACGTGCTCCAATACCCAGAGAAGTCGATAAGTGGATCGCAGTGAGCAAATGGATCATTTCGCAGCTTGGTCACAAAAGCAAATCATGGGCAAGCATGCAGATTTATGAACAATTGAAACGCTTGGCTCGAGGACCGCCCACAACAATCATATCATTTCAAGAGTATGAGATAAATGGGTACACATTTTACACGACAACCTAGGATAACAAGAGCACCAACCAAAACAAAGGGCGCCCGTGATAGATGCCTTGGACAAAATGGAAAGATGGACACCTACTATGGTTTCATAGAGGAGATCTAGGAGCCGGAGTATGGGCCATTAAAAGTCCCTCTGCTTTTGGTGCCAATGGGTGAAACTAATACCGTGGATATCGATAAGTACAAGATGACAATCTGTGGACCTCAAGCAAGTGGCCGATAGGGATGAACCGCTCGTGTTTCGCTAATGATGTGACATAGGTATTCTATGTGATGGACATGGACAAAGAAACCAAAAAAGCGTATGAGAAGACTAGCAAGAGCGATCACCAAGGCGCCACGTGGTTCTTCCGTAAAAGAAGGATTGTTTGAGTTGAGGGCGCCACGGACGAAGAAGAGTATAATCAGCCGACGAGCAGCCTCCTTTCACTGTGGACATAGACATTAGTGTCCCGAATGATACAGAGGAATCTCCCTACGACGCCGCGATCATAATGAAGGATCACTTGTAAAAGCAAAGTATGTTAGCAAATAAGGATTGCTTTGCTTTCTTTTGGTGTAATAGACTACTAACATACTAGTTTCTCATTCCTCTAGAGGTTTTCCGTGATTTTCTGCTCAAATTGTACTAATATTTGACTAACAATATTGTTCAAAGTCCTCTCAGACTAATATAACAAGGTGACAATTTGCAATGGAATTATAAGAGTGTAAAATTACTTTATTTCTTACAATTTTCTATAATGTTAATTTATATTACATGGTTGGAAAAAATATTGTAAAGACTATCTTTAAAAAAAGGCTAAATGAATTTAAAGTGGTAAAAACATTTTACAAATTATTTAATGAAACAATAGTTAAACAAGAGATTTAAAAAAAGAAATCTTAAAAAAGGCTAAATGAATCTAAAGTTGTAAAAGCATTTTTAAAAATTATTTAATGAAATAATAGTTAAACAAGACATTTAAAAAAGAAATCTTACAAAAAGGCTAAATGAATCTAAAGTGGTAAAATCATTTTAAAAATTATTTAATGAAACAATAGTTAAACAATAGATTCAAAAAAAGAAATCTTAAAAAAAGACTAAATGAATCTAAAGTGGTAAAACATTTTTAAAAATTATTTAATGAAACAAGAGTTAAACAACAAATTGACAAGAGATTCAAAAAAAGAAATCTTAAAAAAAGACTAAATGAATCTAAAGTGGTAAAAGCATTTTTAAAAATTATTTAATGAAACAAGAGTTAAACAACAAATAAAAAAGAAATAGAAGAAAAGACTAAAAAGAAGGGCTAGGGCACAAGCGGCTCGAACCCGAGACCTCACTTGCTGGGAGAGCTCAAGACTAAGCGCCAAGCCAGCCAAGGGGGAGGAAGATTTCTTGTCGAGTAGTATGGGCGCTAAATTATTTTGAGTTTTAACATCATCCTGCTGGTGTTTTCTATCCTGGATCGATAGTGCCTAGGGCTCTTTGTGCCGATGAGCATTTTTAAAATTATTTAATGAAACAATAGTTAAATAGTAGATTTAAAAAAGAAATCTTTAAAAAAGGCTAAATGAATCTAAAGTTTTAAAAGTATTTTTAAAAATTATTTAATGAAATAATAGTTAAACAAAGACATTTAAAAAAGAAATCTTACAAAAAAGGCTAAATGAATCTAAAGTGGTAAAAGTATTTTTAAAATTATTTAATGAACCAATAGTTAAACAAGAGATTCTAAAAAAGAAATCTTAAAAAAAGACTAAATGAATCTAAAGTGGTAAAAGCATTTTTAAAAATTATTTAATGAAACAAGAGTTAAACAAGAGATTCAAAAAAAAGAAATCTAAAAAAGACTAAATGAATCTAAAGTGGTAAAAGCATTTTTAAAATTATTTAATGAAACAAGAGTTAAACAACAACAAATAAAAAAGAAATAAAAGAAAAGACTAAAAAGAAGGGCTAGGGGCACGAGCTGGCTCGAACCCGAGACCTCACTTGGCCGGGAGAGCTCACAGACTCAAGCACCTCGCCAGCCAAGGGGAGGAAGATTTCTTGTCGAGTAGTATGGGCGCTTAAATTGTTTTGAGTTTTAACATCATCCCTGGTGTTTTCACCCGGACCGATAGTGCCTAGGGCTCCTTGCGCTGAGATTTATTAGTCTTCAAGCAGGTATTCAATCAGATCGATAAACCACATCAACACCTGCTGGATACTCCAATCCAGATCGATGTGAGACATCGCCCCTGCTGAATACACCAACCAGACTCGATGGTGCACCTATAAATCCTCTCCCCCGCCTCTTTTCTCCAATTTTTGCTACTCCCGCCATTGTTCCTCAATCTCCTCCTCCTCCCGCTGCTTGCAAAGACCTCCGACGACGGACGCCCAATGACCCCATCACAACTGCCATTATCCTCGCTTCCAACGACTCCACCGCCGCCGCTCCCGCCTCCGGCCTTGCTTCCACCTCGTTTCCTCCGTCTTCGCCAACCCTAGGTTTGTGCCTCTCATTCGATGAGATCACTTGTCACTTGATGAAAGTGCTGAGTTTGTGCCGATTCTAGAACTAACAGATGGTGCTATCGATTCATGCTTGCTATCGATTCTAGAACTAATAGATGGTGCTGAAATCAGCTAGGAAATATATAAGAAATGGGTCTTATATCATCCTCCGAGGAAGTCGAAATGGCTTTGCTTTTGATAATGGTTGAGCGATTTGTCGCTTGGTTTCGAATCAAACTCAAAAATGCGCCTCGTGATGTCATTCCCGGGAGTATGTTTGGCGATGAGTTGTGTATTTTTTGGTTGTGCCTCTCGTTTCTTGTTAAAGGTTGCCGAGGTATTGTGTTTTTCGTTATGTTAATCTTTCCTTAGAGGTCCTGAATGGTCTTGGTGTCGCTCAGAAGAAGATCCTTTTTAGCGGCATTACTTTATCTCGTTGGTGTTGATTCAAGGACCGATTGAGAAATTTGAGGACTAGACATCGAGCTAGAGGCTGTATTTCTTGATCCGAGGCATCGATTTTATTCTCCTACGCCGCTTCTATGATGATTCAATTAAATGAGGCAATATTAATCATAGTTAGTGATTTCTCTCGTGATTCAAAGACTGCTAGATCATTGTGTCTAAAACTTCAACTTGGTTTTATTGTCATCAGATATGTGACATGCTATCATGTTATTAGTTCCTCGTTATGAGGCTTGGTTCGTGAGTGATATCCCCGATCTAATCTGGAACTTAGTTGTGAATATAACTTTGGCTACTCTGCTTTAGTCCAAATTGGTGCTCGCCCTACTATTCAAGAGCTTTTCATAGTCCATTGTTGAGTTCTAGTGAATCAAGTTTATTAAACAAAGGTCAATTGTATAGATTCACTAATTTCATATTTGTATACCCCTGTGATATATTGCTGAAATTGGTGTTGAGGGCTCATTTGGAGCAACCCATCAATTTATTAAACTGAGAGCAATAGTTGTATGACTCCATTATTGCTCCTTGTTATGTCGCATTTGATCCTTGCCGTGGAAGGAGAGGTATTGCTCGTGATGTTATTTGGGTTTCTTAATGAACATGACGCTTAATGAAATGATCTAAGCCTTGAACTGCTAGACTTGCATGATTGAAATTATTGGTTATTTTCACTGTTTCAGATAATTTGGATTTCATGTGGTAGCTCGATCCTGCTGCTGTAATGAGCTGATTGTGACATGAAATTCTCATATCCCAGAATGAGTATATAGCATATGGTCATTCTCATATCCTTGTAATGAGTATATAGCATATGGTCATTCTCGTTATTCTCATTATCCTTGTAATTCTGTTATCCCGTAATGAGTATATATCCCGTAATGAGTATATAGCATAGTAATGAGTATATAGCATATGGTCATTCTCATATTCTCATATCCCGTAATGAGTATATATCCCGTAATGAGTATATAGCATAGTAAGGTGTATTGAGTATATAACATATGGTCATTCTCATATCCTTGTAATGAGCCGACAGACATGAAATTTTGATACTTTACTAGACTATTTATAAATATACAAGATATACTTTCTTTTCTATGCAATGCATCGTATTGACAATGTTATGGGCCAATGTTACGCATCATTCTCATATGCAAAGATATACTTTCTTTTCTATGTATGTGTGAGATTTCTATGTACTGCTACAATTTTCTTGTGCATGTTAAGGTGGTAAGAGCTCAAGGCTTAAGTCACTAAATTAAATTGTCTAGCCCATTTGTGATTGAGGTGAAGATTCTAAATCTTCATTTAACACTACAAGAAACAGGAAAAATTCGTGGGTTTTTTAAATTTGTGGGTCAAAGAAAACCCACTTAATTTATATATTTAAATTCGTGGGTTTAAAAACCCACGATTTAATTAAATTGTGGGCCAAAAACAAACCCACGAATTTATAGTTTAAATTGACGGTTTATCAACCTAGCAAGATGATTTCCGCTGAATCTGGCTTACCGCCACCCCACTTAATTTAATCTGTCTTGACCTAGCCCACGCCGCTCTCTCTCTCTCTCGCCAGCCTCACACCTGCTGTTCTCTCTCTCGCCACCACACGCCACTCGACACGCTCGTTCCGTCACCGCTGGGCTTCCAAGATCACCGCCCATTAATCACTTCCGCCACGACGCTTCACCCTACCGCCTACCCGCACGCGATGTTCCGCCTCGCCAAGAAGCGCAGTCGTCATTCCCCGGCTCCTTCACCGCCGGCTTCGCCCGCCGCCATCGCCGACCACCGCCGATACCTGCCGCCGCCCCATCGCCGACCTCCCAGCGCCACCCCATTGCCGACCTCCCAGCGCCAAGACCTCAAAGTCATTTCATCGCCACGACTTCGCCTGCCACGACGCCCAGATTCCACGAGCTGCCATTTCGCAGTAAAATGATTTATTCGCTTGAAAATGGTGTAGAGCAGATTACATTGATACCGTTGTCATGTCGATTAGTGGCACATCGAAATAGCCGATTCGATATAGCATGTTCCTTCTTATTTGTCATCTTCAATTTAACCAATCAAGACTCAATTTCAACGTTGTTTATAGCATTTTTCGAACCTTACAAGTGATCTGTAATTTTATCCAAGGAAATTACCCATCATTGTAGTCCTAAAATGAAAGTAACACATCTCTTCATGTATTCAACAATTTAAATCAGAGTTCAATATAATCAAATGGGGATATAGGAAAGAGTGGCATACCGATGGTTCCTATGTGTCATAAAACAACCAAATTTCAGTGTCTATCTAGGAAAAATATGGTCTGGGATCATAAATCACAAAATATTGTACTGTGCAGAATAGGCCTGACGATATATGGACATTTCAAATTGGTACTACTAGAATTGATGAATAAGTGCATCTGTGACTATAGGATACAAAAAATCATGGATTATATGAAGAGTAAAGCTCGAGTTTATTTATGTATCATCAAAAGAATCGCTTAGCCAAAACATGGTTATTGCAAGAAGTTTATAATCGACCGGCAGCTACACGAATGCAAACTACGTAAGATATGTTGTTACTCCTGTAACAATTATTGTTGTAACAAATATATTGTACTTTCTTGTGTTTGTGTAAGTAGCTTTCAGTTGGCTCAAGGGATTTTCCCCGCCATTGATAGTGGCTGCTCATACATTGCTAGGTGTATTTAGTTGACTTGTACCAATTGGAATCTACCTCTTCTTCATATCCGAATCTCACTAGGTTTTGTCCGTATGCGCACTAAAAAATCGCTAACTTTTTAGACCGATAATGTATACATCTCTCGCTTCTAGTTGTTTTAAACTTCCATGTTGCCTATATCATACATATTTTTTCCCGTCCATATATGTTTATTTTGCAAATCTATTGACATAGGAAATCTGTTTATTCGTTGTATATGGTATATATATTTTTATTCTCTCTCGCTGCTTGTATATAACGTTAGAGTTTAGGGTTTGCATCGAACAAGAGAGAGCCTAGGCGCCACCTGTTCAGAACGGCGATCTCACATTTGCTTGTGAGGTGCGCGGTTCTTAATTGTCCAAAGATATTTTGGACACCGAGAATGTTGGTTGTTGCATGGGGCTGGACGGCGAAGCGATCCGAACGTGATTTCGCCAAGATAACCCTGTTGTTCTCCGACGCACCAAAGATCAGCGTATGCTTGGAGAACAATGCGGGTTATGTCAGCTGAAATTTCGCTCGGTTCAGAAGACGCCATAGGTCGCATGCAACGGCCTCCATCCTTGGGTGGGTTTAGAACACATCTTTCCTAATAGGGTTGTCTTTGTCACCTAAGCCACGGTCGACGCTGACATCGCTTCATTTGTTTAGCTTTGAGAATGGGTGACGATCGAAGGGCTTATGTATGACGGATGGAGGAGTGATGGGGCACACAAGGAATGGGGCAGATCACGGATGCTTTCTTGAAGCAAGCATTCACCGAGGAGCTGAATATGTGTATTGCCCGTGTACCTCTCGCGAGAATAACAATGCTACAAAGAAGGATATAGTGCAAGATCACATTTGCAAAAACGGGTTCATGCCTAACTATTTGGTGTGGCACTGTCATGGAAGGGCCGCAGGCGTGCCATTGAGTCGGACCATGGGGAGGATGACGACCGGATGGAAGAGATGCCGCATGATCTTGGCCTCGGGAGGAGGTTAAGGAATTTATAGGCTACTTGACGCCTCTGATGCGTAAGTCGCATGACTTGACTAATGTGACCGCCTTGCAAAGCGTTACACGGCTTATGTCGATGAAGTCAAGTTCAACTTTTCAACAAATGCTTCAACGCTTTGCTTGAACTTATGAATGATGTCCTTCCGCCTAACCACAAGATGCCAAAGGATTTGTACCAATCAAAAAGTTGATGGCCGCCTCGGATGAATTACCGTAAGATTGATGTGTGCGAGAATAATTGCATGTCGCTCGAAGGATCATGGCAAGGATACTCATTGTATGCATTGCAGACGTAGATTCGCTGAGGTGGTAGATGAGGAAGGGTATCGCTGACTACAAAGGTCGCGACTAAACAGCTTCAGACATGCCGATCACGGATAGGCTTAAACGGTCAGTACATGTCAAAAGTAACAATAAACATATGCGGTGGCACAAAGAAGGTAAACGTGAGGACCGAGACCCGATATGATGGTGCATCCGTCGATGGCGAGGCATGGCAGCATTGACCGATTCGATGTCTGATTTGCAAGCGAACCCTAGGAGTGTCCGTTTTGGTTTGTCCACTGACGGTTTCACACCTTTCAAAGACAAGCGCTTAGCCCCTACTCTTGTTGGCCGGTCTTCATCATGCCATACAATCTTCCACCGAGATTTGCTTGAAAGAGGGTTCATATTCTTGCTCTTGTCATTCTAGGTCCTAAGCATCCAGGAAGGATCTCAATGTGTTCATGCGGCCCTTAATTGACGAAATAAAAAGTTGTGGCGAGAGGAAAAGGCATACGATAGCGCTGTCGTAGAGAATTTACCTTACGAGCCGATACCGTGGTCGGTCCATGATTTGTTGGCATATGGCATTTGGGCTTACCGGTGTGTTCATGGTCATCAGGTTGTCCAAATTTTGTATGGTCGACTCGATGCATTCAGCTCACGCGACAGAAAAGATCACATTCTTCGATTGCCATAGACGGTGGCTTCCGCAGGCACCTTTTCAGAACGATGCCAAAGCATTTTGAAAAGGAAAGAAAGTTAAAAAGGGCCACCGGTTTACTCACAGAGAGGAGATAGCTGAATGGCATAGTCGGCTTGAACGATCTACTAAGTGGGTTTCATCGCTATGGAAAGGAGCACAACCGACTCATATTTTTTTTTTGGGAGCTGCTTTACGAAAGCTTTGATTCTCGCCAGATAACATAGATTTGATGCACCAAGAGCGTAATGTGGCGTAAAACATCATAAGCATGGTGTTTGATGTAACGGACAAAACAAAGGATAACGTGAGTGCTAGGAAAGACATGGGTGATCATTGTGCTAGGCCGTGGCTCGAGGTTAAAGTTGGTTTAAATGGAAATGAGAGCCGCCACGAGCTCCATAATCGTGAAGCCGTAAGACCGTAAACAGATTTTGAGGTGGATGAAAACTCTAAAATTTCCGATCGCTATGCATCTAACATAAAACGGGTCAGGAATGTCAAGACCGTAAGCTAAACGGGCTAAAGAGTCATGATTACCATATTATCATGGAAAGACTTGTTCCGTAATGTTTCGTGGCTATTTTGATAATGAGTTGTGGAGGATGTTAGCCGAGCTCGCCATTTCTATAGGCGATATGCGCTAAGGAAATCTCAAGACGTTGATGTAGAAGTTAGAGAAGGAATTCTTTGTTTGTATGCAAGATGGAAAAACTTTCCCACCGGTTTTATGAATGTGATGCAACATCTCGCCGGTGCATCTCGCTTTGGGAAGCGATGGTTGGAGGTCCCGCGCAGCTCAGATGGATGTATAGTCGAAAGGAGTTGAAAAAGCTTAGAGCTACAAAGGCGCAACAAGGCAAGGGTAGAGGGTGTATCGCAGAGGCTTATGCAAGTAAAGAGATCACAAACTTCTCAACAAAGTATTTCGCAATAAGCACAACGTGAGTGCCCCTACGAAGCCTGCACTGCGTCGCGAAGAAGAACCGCAGCGAACTTAAGCTTTTTCAATGCAAGGGTCAACTCATGGGTCATACAATCGCACACCATGTTGAGTATGAGGAGTGGAACTGCCATGCTTTACATGTTCAAGAACATGGTAGAAGTTGAAAAATATTTTGAGTAAGTGACTTTCCAATTATGTTTTCAACATTTGAATGTAGTGTCCTTTTAACCCGGGAATAAATGACGCAGAGTGTTTGACAAAGAAAATTGAAGTCAACTCGACAACCCACAAGTAAGCAATTGGATAACCTACGCCGTGATGGGTTGAAAGGCGCCCAAGCTTCATGCAATGGTTCCACAAGATGTAATTTGACTATTTATTCATTTTTTTAAAATGAATTGTTGTAGTAACTTAATATTAGACTAACAAAGATGCATATTGCTATATAGTGTATGCGTGATGCCTCCGCCCCCGAGGATGTCCGATACTCTCACATGGTGATGTGACGGCAAGGAGCTATAGTCGCTATGATGTGAACGGGTTCCGCTTTAACAAATAAATTAGAAGCTAGCCGCCCACTTATGCCACTTCAAACAAATGGAGTAGTCACAACGCTGCTCGATTCCAAATGTGATATATTAGACTACTACGGTGTTGTACAAAACATAATTGAGTATACCTTTGGGGGTGCCAAAGAACTCAAGGTTGTGTTTTTGATTGCCATTGGTTCGATCCACACAACGGCACACGGTCGATGACTTTGGGATGGTGGAGGTGAAGCACGTCATGCTTCAGGCCACATCAATAACATTGTGCTTGCACATCAAAGTTGAGTAAGTGTACTACCCGAGCTATCCTCACCGTAGCTTGAAGGCTTGGTGGGTTGTATTTAAAGTTAACCTCAAGTATATCCTCCTCGATGTTTCAGACGCGCAAAGCAACGAGAAGATGATGTGGGTGATGTATATCAAGAAGAAGCTATGGGGATTCTTTCCTTGTCTCCGACGGGCAGACTCGATCAATTACCTACCGATGCCACAGACGTAATAACAGATGAACCAAGCCCTTCACTGACACGCCGTAAAAAGTCAAGAAGGATTGCACGCCTTCAAGCACGCCTCAATGAAATGCTAGTCGCAGGCGGCATTCTCGACGACGATTTACTTTTGATATGTATATTTTGTAAGATGTGCTTGATGAGTGGAAGTGGAATGACCTGCTTGATATCGATGTTCTATTACAATTAATGGTACATGAGGAAGCGCAATTTTGGTCACTACCACAAGAAGCTTTTTTTTCTTAAGAGTGCCACTAGTTTATTCGCTTTCTTATGGTAATTTCTCCTTTATTTGTTTCAATTTGTACCTTTGCACTAATTTCTCCTTTATTTGTTTCAATGCCATGCCGAGAAGAATGTCATATTTGAGTTCTATTTCTTGACAATATCTTGTTGCAAGTAATTGGTAACTAAAGAATAAATTGTGAAATTATCAAACCCGTGTGGTTGATGATACCAAGTAAAGGACAATAACAACTATTTTTACAAGTTATTGTTGTCTCATTCATTTTTGCAAGTTATTGAAAATTATTTGTAGACTCGGTACTAACTCTTGTCAAATTTGAACAGATGAGTATGTTCAGCATCAAAGTTGACAAGCTTAAAGGCAAGTTCAGCTGGTCGCCTCCAAAAGGTCGAGGAGCAGGGTTTCATGGTCGACTCACGGCCGGCAGCCGCCATGTTTGTCAATAATGATATTAGACAAATGCAGAGCAGCCCAGAGGTGCTTCAATGAGCAGCACGAGAACACTGGGGAGCAGCCAAGCAGGAGACGAGGGGCGTGGGGGGTTCAGACGAGGGGCAGTGGGATGTGAGGATGAGGACTTGGGCGAGGCGGGCGACGAGGAGGACGTTGGGGGTGGTGGTGGGATGACAGATGCAGACGCCGAGGCCGAGGCAGCAGCAGATGCGGAGTTGGTGGCGACCTTAGAGCCAGCTTGAAGAGGGCGGTCTTCTTCGGTACCATCAGTATATGCGTAGTATTGATTAGCATTTAATATCCATATTTACATTGTAATGTCTATGAACTAATGATTTGCATTTCAGGTTTCAGAAAGCGCCTCGGTCATCTCGAGATGCAACCCGCCGATAGGAGGTTGATAGAGCTACACGGAGCAGTAATGCTTATATCTTTCATGTCTTTTCTTTTAGCATGAGCTAAGTGACAACTTATTGTTTTCATGCATCTTTGTCTTGTATTTTGTTGTAGGCACCGGAAAGAGCCGGTTGGACCGAGGCCACATTACAAAGGTTAACGCCAGGTTGGAGCCCTTGGTCGCTACTACTACCCCGCATGGTTGAGTCAGCAGGATAGATTCATGCCCACAACCGAAGCATCGGGCGCTGAAGAACAACGTGAAGGAAACGAAGACAACCAAACATGTCGTATGCAATTGGGCTGGCTTCGGGTGAGTTTATGCTATGTATTTACTCTATTTGAGTATTGCTTTAAATGCAAATACAATTTGACAATGTGTAATCTATGCAGAGAGGTTCCGCTTGAGAACGAAGACGACATAACACCGTGAAGAAGGCCAAAAGCGCCTTCAATAGGGCGCACAAAAGGTTGTCGGAGATTCGCTCAAAGAATGCACGGATTCAAGCCGTTATCCATTTTACAAGAGGGTGAAGAAGGTGAATATGAGAAGACCAGAGGCGAGGAGGATACACCGACAGAACAAGAGTATCTCCAGAGCTCTCACGATTGGATAATGAAGGACATGGAGGCTTGGAGGTGGATGTGCCAAGATCAAGGCTTGTGGATTTTCGTGAAAATCAAATAGAAATCGAGGAAATGTAAGAAGTAGAATGGGAAGCACAAGTATGGCGCAGATGCACACATTGGCCTAGAGCAACGCATGGTAAGTATCGGTATTATAATTGTTAGTGAATTTGTCACTATGTTTCTAACTTTGCACCGAGAGGTCGAAAGTGGAGTACTCCCACTTTTGTCGGTTTACATCCGGGGCACCAAGGCGAGGATCCACAGAACCCGGATGCTTTGTGCGATTTACCAAAGCTATCGCGAGGATGGTAAGTATAAATGACACAATATGTTTGTGCAAATTTACATCCGGAGCACCAATATGCTGTTTTGCGACGCTATATGCGTAAGAAATGACACAACGCCATGGGCCGGAGTTTGATTGGAGGGCCGCACGGCCGATGTGGAAGCGTTGTACCACGCCGAGGGGCCTAAAGCATGGGAGGTTCGTTAATAAAACTGATTTTATTGTTTTCGCTTCACTTAATAACAAAAATGTTGCATGGTCACATTTCAAGATATATCGCTTGTAGGTGGGCCATGGGGACGGAGTTGTGGATCGCGATCGCCGCCCACGAGGCTCGACTTCACTGGCAGGGGAGTACTCGCCGCTTGCCGAGGACCACACGGAAGCAAGCGAGGAGGATGCTCGCTGCGCGAGAGGAGGCTCGCCAAGCGCGAGATGAGGCTCGCTAAGCGAGAGGTCTCGTATACATGACAATGTATCTCGCAGTACAATCTCAACTTTAAACAAATCGCTCAATTGTACATTTGTGATTAAAATCTAACAAACAATCTATATGCAAAGAATCGTCACAATCTCTTGGATCTCTTGGACCTAACGTGCTGCTTTCGCCTCCGTTATGGCCTGTAAAGATACTTGAGTTCATTACTCTAATTTACTTAGCTCAGAAAATCACGCTCCGCACATTTGCGTACCACCACTATAAGGAGAAGCATCACCCATCGATGCAGCACCACCCCTAGGAGATGCACCTCAAAGTTATATGAAATTGTCACATGCATTCTTTATTTTTAAATAACTCTATTCTCAGATACTTTATATCACAAACTATGATCCACAGAGCTCCCAAATTCTCCTCGTCCTTTCTACATGTTCACTCCACAGATGCAAATGCACCTTCTCAGAGGAGAGGCACCACAGTAAAGACGGATCGGTTCAATTCGTTATTCAAAATTTGAACTAATGATTTATATGTCGATAATGTATCCGCTTATGCCTTACAGGCTCCCAACCTCCAAACCCGTTCTACATGTACCCACCACCTATGCCAAAGCCAAGGAATGCCTATGTACTTCAACCTGTGGCCCCTGCAGCCACCTCAGATGACACCTCGCATTTACACCACGTATTTGTCTATTCATCGATGCTTAGGTGCTTATGATGGTATGAATATCAAACATCCACATCATTACTTTTTTAACAAGATACTTCATTTGTACGGTTAACCTGCACTAACATGTCCACCCATTTCCACTATAATTGGAACAAGTTACTCATATCTCTATGACAAAGCATATATCATCATTACTACCGATAGTTAACAGATCTCTAAAATGCTACATGTTCAAAATTCATGAACAAAGTATGTGTGTTCAATTTCCTAAATTTGACATCTAAAATTTTTAACAATATAATTGATAGCAGAAATTCATCGTGACCGACCATCTTGTCCAATGTCAAGTGGAGATTCTTCTATCATAGCTACAGTGCTCCTCATTGTTTTCCTCATAGGTATCACATTCTTGCACTTCCACTTTGCGCTTTTCCAGTCCAACATATACTTTCCTCGATTCTCGAGCCATAAAATCATAGCGTAAAAGTTGTTCAAAATGGAAGAATTTACGCTTAGTAGAGCAGATAATTGAAGATAATGAAAAGTACAAAGAAATATAATGACAAAGAAACCGCAAACCATCATGAGAGTTCATTCAAGATCGTAATCGTAATGACACAACAAAGATCAAGGTACAAAGACAAAATTCTAAGTTTATAACTAACAACTTGAGGCCCATGAACAGTGTTAATGATAACTGGTTGTGCACATTAGGTCCAAGTTGGATGTAAGGAAAAAATAGTCCAAGAAAGAAGAAACACTACAGAAGAGGTAGGATGAATGGCCTTTTATAAGAAACTAAAACTATCACAATGAACTTCAATAAGCATTTCACGTAACAGAGAGATCAGATCTAATATTCTCAACTAACTTTAGTGAATAAAAAGTAAATGAAAGATCATATAATCATCACATACAAAATCCTCATTAGCACATTTCACAAAATTCATGCTCACCAGTGGTGACATGTGACAACATTTGGTGTTGCTATTGGAATTGAAGGACAACAAGGATAATATTGGGGTAATATTGAAATAATATTGCACAAAATACAAACAGAAAGTGATCTCAAACAAGAAACTCAGATATAGAATATTAGAAAGCATATTGAAATGCTCTTTCATCATCCTATACAAAACATCCAGGCATTCATTACAAAATACATAAATTTCAAGACAAGAGACTTCTAAATTTTACTCCCAACATTTCACAATGTCTATCCATTGTCTTAGGAAGTAGAAGTGTCACTTCACAATGTTTATGCATTGAGGAATCAACACTGTAGTTATTGCAATATTTCCACTCTCTACCCCTACTTTAATGTTGAAAGAGAAGTTAAATGGTTATAGTATATCATTTCATAGGGGTATGCATTGTCATTTCCCATTAACTTTTTCTTAGATTTGGTGCTTCCTTTGTCTGCAGGCGCATGATGAGCTTGAACAAATATCGCTTAACAGAGAGTACGTAAAAGGTCTGGGAAGGAAAGGTAGATCATTACTATGCCTTAATAAAAATAATTGCAAGGTACACTTTGAGTCGATCAAGCTAATAAAACACCATGTTCTGCATACTCTATGAATGAAGCCAGTGGTTAAAATTGCTTATATATATAGATTAGATTGGTTTGTTAATTTAGATAGCTTGTGTCCTTAATTGCTATCAGATTATAGAACCTACCATTGAATACTAGTGCATCATTTTCCTTCATATAGATTGTTTCCACTGGTTCTATTGAATGCTTAAAAGATTAATCTTGAACTTGCAGTGTTTTCGGTCACGCCCAAAGACGCATTTCAACGATTTACATCATAGAAGACATCTTGAACAATACGCAAGGTGGTGGTAGCGCCACAACTCCAACAACCCCGAGGCATGAATTCCATTGTGAGCTCGATTGGTGTATGACTGTTGTACTTTATGACTTGTTGTGATGGATACCTTGTGAACGACTTATTGTGATGGACCGAAATTTTGTTGTGATGTACGACTTGTTGTGGTGTATGACTTGTTGTGATGGATACCGCCGGCAGTAAGGATCTGCTAGAATGTCTCCTTCTGGTTTCTTGTGAGATTGATATATATATTATAACTGCAAATATTTTTTTGTCTGCTGAGTGGATGTCCTATTTACTAGAGAGGTCATGCCGAAATTTTGTACATTTCGGTGACTTAGTATGAGTATGGAATTTTGTATTTTGAGTGTTATGTGGCATGTCTTGTATTTTGCTGCTAATCCACGAGATGACGCAAGTGTGGAATTTGTGGTCAAATTGAGTGAGGAAAATATGAACGTAGCTAAGGAAGACACTCCTGAGGGAAGTAAGTATCTAGCATCTACCTATTTTGTTGCTACAGATCTGTTCTTTATATATGTTCTATTTGCGTATCACCACATTAACTAATTTATGTTGTGCAGAAGCTTTATTGGAAAATATTGTCGAGCTCCACAAGATTAATAACAAAGTTAGGTTTATTCCTCTCGATGCCATCTCCTTCTATTAAACAAATGGCAATGGACTACCTCAACTTGTCTCACTTGGATTTTGGGTGAAAATGGCAGGGCAAAACTGTTTTATCTCCAAGTTTGCCTTTCCCAATACAGAGCACAATTTATAAAGCAACTTTTTTTCACATTTTTAGTAGCTGTTAAGTCTCACAGCTTCAAGCATTAGTTTTATATCTTTCCAAAGATATTTGAGTTCAAGATTGTTTTATACTGTTGTCAATGGATCTGCATCATTTCACGATTCGCTTGCAGTGTTCCTTTCAATTTTTTACCTCGTTGTCTGATCTTATTGGTGAAACCAGTATAAGCTGTCTTTTAGATGTTGTCCTGGCCTGAGAAATCATAAGCCCAGATATAGAGTTCAGAAATGCTTTGCTACAAAAATCCAGTGATCCTGGTGATAAGTGAGGACAAAATTCCCAGCCCAAAACGACTTTAAAATTCAATGAAAAATTGGGTTTAAATCGATAAACACTATTTCCAGGCAGTAACGCCTAGGAACCACGAAAACACCAAGCAGAAAACCGGTTCCCACAAGTAAATGGCCAGGAACTGGCACTGCCTGTGGTCTGTGATTTTGAAATAACCAATTGTCAAATCCTTGCTCTCAGTTATTACCATACCTGTTATGGTTTTCCTAGCAATTGATGAATCAAATGTACACATGCTTTTTAATAATTTAATACCTGTGTAAAACAGTACCAGATAATAGCCAGTTTATAGGCATTCATGTTAACATCTCCTTAGATGTTAGGTTTCATGTGCTTCATGAACTTGGATTTTCTTCCTCTGCTATTCCTACAAAGTAATTTAACTAAGTACTATTTGAATGTGCTGAACCTATCCTGTTGCTTGTACTGCTGCAAGCAAGGAGTTATAGTGACTTCATTGGTTCTTGCAATTGAAGCAGCAAAGGTCTGATCATAGATTTTATTTTGTCTAAAATATTCTTCACCTGGCTATTTCTGATTGTTTATACATGTGTATAGGTTATATGTGCGGTCATTTTATTGGTGGTAGAGGGTAGTCTGAAGAAGCAATTCAGTAATTGGAATCTTGCTGGATCACTGACTGCATCAGGACTTCCTGCTGCCATCTATGCATTGCAGAATAGCTTGTTGCAGATATCATACAAGAATTTGGATTCCTTGACCTTTTCAATCCTTAACCAGACCAAATTGTTATTCACAGCATTGTTCACATATCTTATTTTGGGGTGTGTCCTGGTGATACCTCCTATTTGAATTACAATGCCTTGACAATACTCAAGTTCCGTGAAGCAGTAACTATGAATTATGGGTGTCGTTAATAAACAATATTCCATTTAAAATGACATTCTACTGTAAGAACAACATGTGCTTCTTGTTTATTTGGATAAAACTATAGTTCATTAGTTTAAATGATCTAGATCATGACCCAATGTAAAAGTAGCACTCCTAATTTTTGCATGTTATACATTTGGCCCTTAACTGAACATTTTTAGCATCTATGAGACTATGACCAGTTGACCACTGCTTTAATATACTCCTCCGTCCCAAATAGTTGTCGCTTTTGAACATCGACACGGTCTCCAAAACACAAAGTTTCAAATTTTGACTACACCTATGTCCAAAACGACAACTATTTGTGACTGGAGGGAGTATAATTTAAACTAGAATTTAAGTTTATGATCTGAATGCCTGCACAAACAGTGGATATATTTTTGAATCAACTATGAAGCTAATAATTCTATTAGCTTAGTTGTTTTCTCCTTATCTGTCTCGTGTCTTGTACATGTGCCCTTTTAATTCAACAGTTGTGGCATTGCAAGCCCGGGAAAAAAAGAAGGAAAGGAAAGACCTCCAGGTCATGTCTCCAAAACACATGGGTCTTCAGTTGTAGGTTATCTCAGGAATTTGGCACACTACTAGTAATTGGAGGGCTAGAACATGAGAATTTCGGCAAGGTGTTTGGTCCTTATCCCTGGGTGGTGTAGGGTTAGTACATCAGTGAACAGTCCTAGTTATGGTGTATGGCCTATTTAGGCTGATTTTCCTTGTGATCTTTTTGCATTGCTATTTATGGGTCTATGTCAGAAAGGGTGAAATAGGTAGGCTTGATTTTTTTTTCCTACTATCTGTTAGAAGTCAGCCATAATCAGCCTGTTTCGATTGATTCCTCGCTTAATGTTGTAGGGGATTGGAGCTAGGGTTTGTTATGCACCGGTTACTACAAGAAAAATGGACCTTTGGTTTTGTTCATTTAAACGGCTGCCTTTTACATTTTAAAATAAAGATAGTATCTTTAATGCTTCACATGTCACATTCTGGTTCACTTTGTGAATACTGAATAGGCCACTATCTGCTGTGATTTCTTATTCATTAGTTTGATTACTCTCTTGTATCATCTTGCAGGCATAAGCAATCACCGAAACAAATTTTAGCATTAACCCTCTTGATCACTGCTGCTGTCCTTTTAAGCGTTGGGAGAGAGCAGCAAAGGTTCTAGTGGTGGTAGCTCTGACTATGTCTTGCTCTATGGAATCATTCCTGTTATGGTCGCATCTGTGCTGTCTGGTTTGGCCTCTTCTTTGTGTCAGTGGGCATCTCAGGTTGACATGTCATGTTACTTTCCAGGAAGCACTTCTGTTGCCACTCTTAACATTTTGAATAATAGTGCAGGTTAAAAAGCATACCTCCTTTTTCCCTTGTCTTTCGTGGTCATTTCGATGAAAGGTTAAAGGCAATCGCTGATCAGCCGTTGTCAATGGATCTCGATCATTTCACAGAGCAACTGTGACTTCTCCTTTCCTTAGGACACCACCGACAAATTTCTACTGGTAATGTTCATGTTATATCCAACACACTATGCATCGGCCCATGGAAAGGTGGTTGGGAGGAAAGGGAGATTGTCCATGAAAGGACCCTACCTTTGAAAAATAGTGAGCCATCACCAATGATAAGATTGAGTTGAAATGTGAAGTTCTAGATATACGAGCAAAAAATATATTGAGGTCATTATTGCTACTTTATCCTTTTATATTTCAAACAATATCTCGTCCTTTTATATTTATAAACAATATGTGATGCAGAATTGTCGACTAGTGGCTTTAAGGATGTAGTAATATCATGTGATCTGTTGATTGTCTTCTAGAATTGCTTTTATAATTTTGTTATATGCCTTAACAAGAATCACCGGCCCGATTTGCATCTCATAAATTAATATTGACTGCATAATACATAAATTAATATTCATTTTAGGCCATATATTTTATTTCTTACATATATAGAATTTTTTTAATATATTGATTAAAATATTCCACCGGGCATCGACGCTGGGTGACAGGTGGTGGAAAATACACGGGCGACAGTGCCCAACCGACGTGGCCTCCGTCGAGATCGCGAACGCCACGCCACCACTGTCAGCCTGTATTTTTCTATTTAGTCTCCGCCGACTTCCAACGCATGCATGAGGTATATTTCAAATTTTTTTTTCGTGAATATTTTTGAAATCTCAATAAAAAATATATTATTAAAAAATTCAACATATATATATATATATATTTTGTACAATGTTCTTTAAATTCAGGTCTTAATAATACCCACGAATTTAACAGCTAAATTGTGGTTTTAGATAACCCACTTAATTTAAATAAATTGCAGAGCGTTGCCCACTTAATTTAAATAAATTGTAGGTTTTCGCCCACTAATTTAAATAAATTTGTGGTTTTTCTGCCCACTAAATTATTTAAATTGGTTTTATGTTCACCCACCTAATTTAACTATTAAATTGTTTTTATTAACCCACTAATTTAATTTAAATTGTAGTACACAATAATTTAATTGATTAAATTCGTCGAGTTAAATTGTGAACTAAATTCGACTTTGCTTGTCATTATTTAACGTGAAATTCATGGGTTTTGGGCCCACTAATTTTCCCCTGCTCCTTGTAGTGTAAACCCAATAACCGAGAGCAATCAAACTAGAGTTTCGTGAATTTTGAAATTTCTATTTTTATTGATCGCTTTATGTATATGTGAGATTTCTATGTATGTGTGAGATTTCTATGTATATGTGAAGTTTGAAATGTATATGTATCATGTCAAATGAATATGTATCATGTGAATTATTATAATTTCGATGAATTTTGAAATTTCTATTTTTATTGATCTTTATGTATATGTGAGATTTCTATGTATGTGTGAGATTTCTATGTATATGTGAAGTTTGAAATGTATATGTATCATGTCAAATGAATATGTATCATGTGAATTATTCTAATTTCTCGTGAATTTTGAAATTTCTATGTATATGTGAAGTTTCTACGATATGTGAGATTTGTATGTATATGTGTCCCTACAAGCCCAAGACTACCTAATACTAGCTTAAACTTGTACGATATGTGAGATTTGTATGTATAAAATTGTAGGTTCAGATTCATTATATTCCGAGAAAAGAGAAAATTCGATAAGTTTAAGCTCTTAAACTTGTCGTAATTTTTCTTTTTGTAACTCTCGATATATATTTAATAAAAATAATGAATTATTTATTCCACACTAAAATGATTTTAAAAATAGTTCTCGCAAGTTCAAGAAGCTACGGATGTCACGAGAGCCCCAGACACCGAGAGGCGGCCATGAGGAGGCAGGTTCGCTTGAAATGGACTTGGTTGCTTCTTCTTCTGCACTAATCGCCCATTGGCTTCCTCCCGCCTCTTTCTTCATTGATCCCGAGCACGCCTCGTGACATCCATGCTTCTTGAACTTGCAGGGCTTATTTTTTTTAAATCATTTTAGTGTGGAATAAGAATGATTCATTATTTTTATTACAAATATATTCTAAGTATATATGAATTTTTTCATATTATTTTTTCATTTCGAGATGTATATGTATCATACTTAATTTTTTCTAATGTATAAGTATCATTTTAAAGTTACATGTGCACATGTTTGTAGCATGAGGTCACAACATCGATCACTTGATTTCCTCTCAACTCTAGCCAAATTACCATCGATAGTATTTGGTCGACTTACATTAGGAACATCTTTCGCCGCCGCCCATCCTCTCTACCGCCTCTTCCCCAACGCCTTTCACGCCGCTTTAGAGTAGTACCATCACCTTTACATAAAATGTGATTTATTTTCGTTAATTTTCGCTTCTTCTAGCCTAAGAAACCATTTATGGACTACTTTAAGAATTTATGAGAAGTTTGATTATGGATGATGATCATGAGACGGCGGAGCTCGCACCGCCACCGAGGCCAATGAGGTCGCAGAGCACGATGAGGCCCATGAGGTAACAATCACCATGTTTATGATTGTCGGTTCCACTACCATGCTAAGCCAACATCCTCGACTGCTCATGATTGTACCATGCTTTCAGATCGGTCAACCAGCAGCAATCACGCCAACAGGTTCAAGCAAGAAGAAGAAGGCAAGACATGTTATCACCGGTCACGAGATCGCCGACCTCTTGCACCCTGGGTGCTTGGGCTATTCAATTCGCATGATGGCGCCCACGTTAGGGACCACGGGCAATTAGCATAGCAAAATAGGATCAGTCCTCAAGATACAAAGAACATGCTTTGGAACGATGTGAAGGAGACATTCACCTTCCCCAAGGGATCGAAGAGAAGGTGAAGAGTTACACTCTCAAGAAGATGGCTATCGATTCCGCATTTATAAAAAAGTCAACACCGAGTATATCAAGAAGAATCGAACGCCTGACTTCAACAAGCACCCAAAGTTGCAAGATCATCGATGCGCTTAGAACTACAAGACTTCGATGAAGGTCAAAGTTTCAGGAGAAGAATAAGTCAATGCATGTAAGAAGAATTATCACCACCGACTCGCCCCGTGGTTACCGCCATGCAATACCAAAATGGGAGAAGAGGGAACAGACCTGCTAGCGAAGGTATCGCACCAAGAACAACGGATTGGCCCGACAGAGCAAAGCATTGGTTCTATGCTCACAAGCGCCTTTGATGATAACGGCAATGCTATGTTTGGGGAGGTGCTAAGAGATGTGGCCGTAAGGCTTGTACAATCCATCGAGGAGTCTTCCCAGGTGTAGATTTGTGCCAAACAGGAGAACGACGAGCTAACAAGGGCCTTGCAAAATCCAGAGCACTCTCGACGCACACCTAGACGCCGGGCGTTGTCCCGTGGAAGGTTGGTTTCGCCAGATGCCGAGACTTATAGGAGTTTCCGGCGAGGAGCAAGGCTCGACAGATACAATTTTTAGTGCGCTTGAAGAACGCCTCAATCAAACAAATGAGAGAATGCAAGAAGAGATCCGAAGAGAGTTGCAGCTAGCCTTGAGCCAATAGCGAGACGCGCCAAGAACCTCCGAGTAATCCAGACATCATCAACCCTCCAGAAGCGGCAACAAGGCTTCGTGGGCCGCCAGCGGACTTGGACAAGTATCCCGAGACGACATCGACAATGGAGACCTTGTGAGCTGCATATCCAAGTGCGAACTCACTTTCAAGGCGCCGATGGCATGGCTCACCCATTAGAGCCGGGCAGCTTATCCATGGCCAACAAATACCGCCAGATACTCCAAGGTCTCGGTGGAGGAGGTTCGCCTGTGGTACGAGGACCTTGACCTCAAATTCCCGGAGGTGACGGACTACGGGTTAGGAGAGGCAAGACACAATTTCATCCTGTATGCAAACAAGACATAATTTTTCAAGATAACATGGACGTGTCCTCACCGCGAAGAAGCCCGAGAAGAAACCGCTCTCCCCAAGAACCTCGCCTGACCTTACACCACCTCCTGTGCATATAAGCCCGACAAGAAGCCCGCCTCCTATACCATCTCCCCGTGCATATAAGCCTCGAAGAAGCCCGCCTCCTCCCAAGAAGGCACCGACTCCTACACCACCTTCCGCGACATAAACGCCATAAGAAGCCCGCTCTCCCAAGAAGGCGCCACCAAGGAAAGAAGCCACTCGCCAAGAGCTCCTAAGAAGACGGGATCCTCCACCCAATCCAAGAAGTCAGCCAACTTCCAAGCGGCCGATGATATGAACGATGAGGAGACCAAGAAGGTGGTAAAAGGAGAGGTAACTAAATTTCTAAACCCAAGTCACCAGAGAAGAAGGTTCAACCTAGCATGTAAGAATTTTATAAAGGCTTAATGACTATTAAAAATTTGAAGGATAAAAGAAATGCCTCACGATCAAACTACGAAGACATTGAGTAAGGAATGCCCCAAGAAGAAGATGTCACCGAGGGAAGGGTAAGGAGATGCAACAATTCTTCAAGAAACCGCCTTACCGCAAATCAAATATTAGGCACGTAAAAGATTGAGGTTGCCCAAGTAAAATGGTTATTTAAAATGGGCGGTCATTGGTCGCATGAGGAGCTGCCCCACCTAACCACAAAGATGCGTAATTTCATGAATGGTATTTGGACGCCACCAAGCATGGTCTACGATGTTCGCCGCAAGTTTAAGCAACAAGATTTTTTTCGCGTGAAGGTGAATTTATTGTCGATCGACTACATATATGGTCTATACTGCATGCATAACCTCGCCAGTGAGCTTGATGGGTTGTCGGACTCGTAAGTGTCTTAATTATTTGCAAAAAACTATCATGCACTTCCTTGTACTATACTAACTTGCAAGCCTAACTAATTTCTTATGTAGCATGGAGATACAAAGATGTCAAGGGATCGATTTTCTACATAGGCTTCATGGACCCAGAGTTATCAACGAGACAATCGTTAGAGACCACCCAAGCGAAAACAGAGACTAACGATTCAATGCGCTTAATGGGTCAAAGATATAAGTCAAAGATATATCTAGCCTACTCATTTGAGTACGGTTTTCGCATTCACCTCATTCTACTCCTTTTTCATAACACGATGTTAGAACTAATTAGTTATCTACATTGACACATCTATGTATAGTTTTCATCGGATTCTTCTTATGATCGAAGCTAGATCGTAGCTCGATCACAATTATGGACTCGCAAAGGAGACCAATTGAAAAGTATCAAAACTTTATCGACATGCTCAACAGTATTAATTCTTGTTCCTCTCATTATCGCATTAGTTCTATTTGCTTCAATTTGAAACAAATTCTAATCATGTACAATTCAGAATCACATGTGTAGTGCATTCACACGGTTCCGCTAAAAACGTGGGTGTATTCAAGGAGAAATTTGACATTACAATTGCCTCTCGTACGATATCATAATGCTAGCTTTTTAGTTGGTTAACTTAATTTCCTTGCATCCATTTCACGCTTTCAACTTTTTCCACCGCAGATCTTGACTCAAATGCAGAATAATTTATGCGGCTACTATGTATGCGAAGTTTATGCATACCCAAACCGAGCCGCCAACCCCATGCTAAAAGGCAACAAGGGGTGAGTAAATATAATTACTAGCTTTAATGATGTATAGGTACTCCTTATATCTTGTACAAATTCAAGTATTGATTAGTTAATGACTTAACAATAGGTGCCTCAATATTTGGCGGAACAAGGTTCTAACTCTCACGACACGAGTGAGAGCAATCCAAGAATAACTCATCGGCTTTATTTACGATGAGGTCAGAATCCAAAAGGCGAAGTTTCACGAACCAAATTTTAACAATTGGGGCCCTTCGATAAGGACCGTGAATCGCTTGAGTTTCGACATCTACGGCTAGCAAGAGCGATGCGCCGTAAAAGATCCCGATGAATAGAAGGAAAAGAAATACTAAAGTTGTAATTAAAGTTGTGTACATATATATTGTAATACATTAGACGATGAGCGTAAGAACAAATATGTGTACATATTTTAATACATTAGATGTAATTAAATTTGTTAATGAATGTTCAGTGATTTAATTATCGTGCAAAGTGCATGATTGATTATCTGCGCTTTTAATTAGTTGTGATTTAACACACACGTATATATATAATAGCTTCTATTTTATAATAGCTACCGGAGAAATAGACCTATATATATAAAACATCAAGACGGCTGGAGAAACCAATCTAAGATCGATGAGGGTCTCATCAATACCGCTTGGAGACACCAACCGCATCGATAAGCTCCTCAAGGGTTCCCGACGCCACACGCAGGATTAACCGCATCGATACTCATCAAGACGGTGAGTGAACCGACCGATGCCCTTGAGCATCGGGCCCCGGATATTCTGTACTGCTCAAAACCCGTACTAAAGGTAGTTTTGGACCAGACTAAATGCCCTTTCCGTAGTAGTGCTTCTTTCTCCATCTATTCATCCTCATTCACTTCTTCCTAGGTCATCGTCACCGGCCGGGCGCTGTCACCTGGTCGGCCTCAATCACAGAGCAATACGACACCGGCAAGGAACCAAATTTCCATCGATTTCCACGCTACCAACTACCGCCGATTGCCCTCCTCCCTAAAAGCTAAGTTACATAGCCTCCTTGTCTCTTTGATTATTTTTGTATGAACCTAATGCAAAGATCTTAGTTCTTGCATCTTGATTGAGTATAAGAATCAATGCTCTTGATGAATTTTTGTGTGTATATGGGAAGATGTATTTATGTGCATGTGGTACTAGTTTACTAATGTGAATGATGTTGTCTACCCATGAGCTTGATGATCATCAAGAGATTGCATTGGTATACTCGAATTTTTGTGATTAGCTTTATATGATTTGGAAATTAATCTATCTGCTTTTATGTATGTATAGATCGCAGTTGTTTCTAATGTGCTTCACAAGGATATTTATGCCTATTGATCAATAGTCGGTTTTAGAGATACTAGCTTTGTATTAATTCTTTTGAGTCGAGATGTTACATGAACTAAACTCGTTGAGTTGTTGAGTGGCATTATGTATTTATTCATATACATGGATCCTTTGCTAGTGATGTGATTAGTGCTAAAGGGTTGTTTACATTATGCAATCGAGCATAGCATTGAACCGATGGTCCATGTCTTGATTCCTCTAGTGTCCATGTGAATCAAATTTATGGTCTCTAAATCATTGCCGTAAAGATCTAGGTATAGAGGAGAATAGATGCTACAAATGAAAGTTGGTATAATTTTGCATTTCGGTTTGAGGAGAATGTTTGACCGATGATCCCATGCTAATGGTAGGGAGTGCATTTCGATACCGCTTCTTGTATGATCTGTGGTTTCAATGTTTCATGCATTCTCATTTAATCATATTCTAGTCTAGGTGACTCTTATGATATTGTTAGCTTATAGATCCATCATTACATACAAGTGTTATTTATTTTAGGTTAATTGATCTATGCCACCGAGGGATCGCTTATCGAGATTTGCCATCGCCTTTGCTTTTTGAACGATGCCATTATGAAACCATGCTTATTCGAATATGCCACCGCCATGACACGGTCTCGTCCGGTCAAACCGAGCGCAATTCGGACGATTTTGCCCTCCGATCAAAGTCTTGTCAATTTTGTAGAAATCTCCAAAGAAGATTTGAGCTAAGATTTTACCTTGGTGAGCCGAGATCCTCATCTACCTCTGGTAAAAATATAAAAAATTAAAACTTAAATTTGAAACTTTTGGAAATTCAAAAATAGAAAATAAATAAAGTTCAAAAATAGGAAAATAGCAATGTCAGAATTTTTAAAATTTAAATATAAAAGATAAAATTTTCAAAACATTATATAAGATTAATAGTACTATTTCAGATCTTGATAAAAATTTCATAAAATATTAATACAATTTTAGCCTTAAATTAAATATAGAAATTCGTATACAGAGGGCAAAATAGTCCTAATGGGCTGAGTCGGCGCTTGGTTTGACCGAACGACACGGGTCGCGAAAGCAAAGGGCATATTTGAATAAGTACGTTTCATAATGGCATCGCTCAAAAAGCAAAGGAACGATGGCAAATCTCAATAAGCGGTTCCTACAAAGGGCATATATCCAATTAACCCTTTATTTTATACAATTTGTTGCCATTACTTCTATCGAAAGTGTTTAAAAGAGGATTAATGACATCAAGGTTTAACTTTGTGTACCTTTTGGCTACCAGAAGGTGAAGTGAAAAGCAAAGGAAAGAAGAGACAAGTGGCTACTTTGATCTACCGCCTTGCTTCCAAAGGTGAGGTCGTTGTTTGAGCTAATATGGGCAGGGGTGGGATTGTAGAGTCGGTATGTGAATGACAAGCAGTGTATGTTTATCCTTTTATATCGCAAATAACCGATCGGGGTGAAGTTGTCGTCATTGCTTGGAGACTTGAGGGCTACTAAAAGACTTAATCGACTAAATTGTGGTGCTCGCTTCCCGATTGTCATTTGAGGACTAAAATGTAGCTTGTGCAATGTAGATATTGGAATTGTGGTTTAAGATGTGATTGCTATTGTATTATGGATTTGTCTTCCTCCTTGGTGTATATATTTTAATTGAAACCCATTGGTCTTGATATTCTTGAATAGTAAGGTTTAGCTGGTTGTTGATCTCGTAGAAATCTGCTTTTAATTTTGAGTATGTTACAATATATGAATTAATTATTAGTTAGATCTATAATATTCTATACAATAATGTTTACAATATCAGTAATGTGGCTTACCTCGCACTATTTGTCGGATTTCTTTTTCTCGCTTCAAAAGTCTATCTGCTTTAAAAGGTATATCTCACAAGAAAAGTCTTATAACATGGTCGATAATCTTTTCGATAAAATATATCTCACAAGAATGTTTTTCCCGACAGACTTCTTCCAACCGTTGTTTTCTGTTGGAAAAACTTTTGCCGACAGATAATGCGTCGCACTATGTGGCCTTTGCCGATAGATAGACTGTTGATGAAATTGTGTCATAGTGTAATGATAAGCTCCTTGAGACGTCCAGGACAGGGACACTGAATTCTCCTCCATTCTTCCTCCTCTTTGAATTGCTGTACTGTTGAGTTGAGTTGTTGAACCTCGCCGACCTTCCTCCTCGGCGTGCACTGTGAAGGAGGGTGAGCGGTATCTCCGAGCCATTGCTACAGAGTTTACCTGTATGGGTGGCAATAAGGTTTCTGGGTAGTGCATCAGCGCGACCGCTTTAATTACTTCTTCTGCGACATTAACTACTTCCATGTCTACGCTGCGCTATCTCCTGTTCTTCAGTAAACCCAATTGTAAATTGTTCATGTGTTTAATTGACTCCATTCAAATACAATTCTTAAACATATTCTGAAGTACAATGTGTTGCTCGCCGCTTGAGCAAACTATAACACCGACCCACATGCCGTCCGCTCACAATCCAAAGCTTCACTACTACGTAATAGGTCATCATTGCCGGTTCGCCCATGCCATTATCACGCATGGGTGCCGCAAGTGATTGGTCAGAAATGATATTGAAATTATCACGCCGCCAAGAACCGCAAGGATATTAGATATCACCGCCGGTTCATTATACAACCGGAAGGATATTCGACTATCTCGCCGGTTTACACTAGAATCCGCAAGGATACTGATTATCTCTCCGGTTCAACCTAGAATCCGCTGCTGATATATGTATATCTCAATGGCTTATACGAAGAACCGACAAGTGATCTATGAGATCACGCCTGCCTCGGACTAACCCAAGATTGGTTCTTAATTAGATGATTATAGATTATTTACGATATAGAAATTCAAATTAATATATATGACTTACAAAAATTCTTTTTTTTGTAAGTCCTCATATGTATTGAATTTGAACTCTAATTTTATACATAGGTAGAGTAATCTATGAAGTACATCTACAAATTTTTTCGTAGTTTTCGTGACTTTTATTAGTTGGTGTGCACGATGTGTACACGGAAGGCCTGTAGCGCATGATATGTTGCCTTCAAATATATAGTATATAAAGCGTCGTGGATCATAATTAAAATATATTAAAGCATCACAATATTTAGTTTTTACAATAGTCTGCTCACAAATGTAGTGTGAGTACATCTGCTCAGCTTTGGACCGAGGCTATCGTCGTGGAACTCGCCTTTTGGATCGATGACCTGTTCACAATGAATCCAAATGATATGCTCTTGAATTGCTAAAATTTCTTTTTGGCAAGAATCGATTGGTTCTCAACTTGGAGCACCGTTATTGAAGAAAAGAGAAATTTAATTAATGATGATAGATGTTAAATGAAAGAAAAGTAGGCATGAATGTGTAATTATATACCATGGCTTCAAGTATAGCCGTTAATTTTGTGACAATTGCATGTAAATTTGTACATACGTAGTATGCGATAAACTATTTCCTCGCCCCGCCTCATGCATGGAAAGTCTGTTATTATGTTGAAAGTTTTCTTGTAGGGACGATGCGGACCACCTTTCTTGCAATACCATGTGAATGCTACTGTGAATGATTTTAAATAGTAATTAACCTTAAATACAATAGAATAAAATATTACTAGAGCAATAACGTTAACGATCGAAGTTTACTGCTCATCATCTTCCAAAAATTATGTTCATACTCATCAAGTTCTTTTCTCATCGAGTCCAAGACAAAAACCCCGCTAGCTTCTAACTCGATGACGAGGAGGACCAAAGGATAACTAGACATATATGTTAACATAGCCTATTAGTCCCACACCGTGTCACGCAAAAATAGTAAAACAATATTAGAAGTAGGGTAATACGATCGAAAGTTATAGGTACAAGTACGAGGTTTTCTTTTTCACTTGTAGAAAGTCCGAAATAAATAGTCTTCAACAAACTTTGGGTTATCACGACGAAAGTGTCTCATTGACAAGCCCCGGACGAGAAATCCTAAATCTTTATCCTTATTTCTTCTACATACCAGATTCCATTCTACATATATAATAAAGAAGTTAGACATACGCTTGAACGGTACAAGAATATACAATAATATAAATAGAGACTTACAAAGTCCACAGCCCGACAAAGGACGCCCAGAGCATCCGCCGGTACAACATATACAATTCAGAGAATCTCTAACCGTAACATGCCATCCCCATTGTGAAAATCCCAATCTTTGTATTTCATCGAACCGCCAGAAACCCTTTTGGCACTGCCGCATGTAATAATCGATGGACGCTACTGTAATTTTGTTGTTAGGTTCTCTAAATCTTGTGGGGAGCCAAGGTTGCCCCAAAACTACTTCCTGTGTTAGACCTAGCTCAGAATTACGACGTTGTTCAACAAAGATCTTTTTGAGCTTATGGATCGACGCCAAAGACTAGCCATCTTCAAGTTTTGCTTTCGAGATGCGCCAGAGTCCGACATTCAAGGTTCGTAAGCCCACCTCTGCCTCTTTGGCTTTTGCCATACTCAAGAAAAACTCCACAGATTAGCATCGACTTTTAGTCTTCTTCGTGATGGCGCCTTTTGAAGTGAGATGTTACCTCGCCTTTATTTGCTCTTTTTCGTTTTCTTCACTATCTCGCCGTAATTTCTTCGAGGTCAGGCCGCCTTCACAGATGACCTAGATTTGGTACAAGACGACGCGGACTTCGAGATGGTGCTGATGTTCGATTCTTCTTATGTGCTTACCGAGGAGTTGGACTTTTCTCGGCCGGTGCCATGAGGAGTTGGACTTTTTCTCGATGGTGCCATGAGGAGTTGGACTTTTCCTAATTGGTGCCGCGAGGAGTTGCAATTTTCCTAGGCGACAGTGTCGCGTGTGGAGAGTGCGGCTCATCATCATCGCTGCCGTTGTCGCCTCATCGTCCGAGCCGAACATAATCAAGCTCTTGCGCCATGCGAGGAAGCCATCCACATTTTCTCCAAGTTTGTTTTTTCCGCCCTCGCCAGAATCTCTACTCCATTTTGCGATATTGTCGGACTACATCTGTTTACTTCGACTCGCGAATCCCAATGTATTGGGCAAGCAGGTAACCAATGAGGAGTCAGATGGCTAAGCTCGCCATCACCCACCTTGATGGTAATGCCATGTAAGTGACAAATGCAGCTTGCACGGTGTCGGTTCCGCGGATGTCATCAATCGCAAAATGGAGTCGATGCTCTCACAGATCGCTATGACGCTGCTAGCCTGCTTTTAAGAACACCGTGATCGAGGTTCGAGGGTCATCATGGAGTGGCGGTCGTGAGCCGAGAGCTTTCAGATCGCTACTCCACAACTTGATCCACCTTTCGCCTTTCTTCCTCTAACGCCTTTGCCACAAAGATCTTGTATTTGACTTTCCAGCTCATCTTCTTATTCTTTTCACCGCCAGGCCAACGATGCGTCACCGAAGCCTTCTTTCCACGGCACCAAACCAACTCCTAAAAGCGCCAGATGCTCCTTGTTACCTAGGGCAACAAATACCATCATTCTCCTTCGTGGCCTCTAAAAGCCCTTGGGAAAACTCCATGTGAGCATCTCGATATTTTCCACAACACCTCCCGGTTGTATCGCTCTCAAACTCAAGCCGCCATCTTTGAGACAGAAGTCCCTCCCAAGCAACCAAAGGCTTTGATCGCTCAGCTGAACTCGCCGCCACAGAGTAACGCCTTGTGGATTAGCTCTTGTTCGCTACTTATCCCATGCAGTATTTTCTTCACGAGCTACCAAAGGCCTAGTGTGTGAGGGTACATATTCTTATCCGCTGCTAGCCTTGTTCTTCCGACTCACTGTTTGGGCTTCTTCAGAATTCTCAGACGCCACAAATTCCTTCCAAAACTCCCTTATCTTTGGAAACATGTTAAAATTTGGCGTGACATTCTTCTTCACATAGTTCTTATTCAGTGAGTCTTCCAATTTTTCCAACATGTGCACATGATACTTAGTGCACGCTTTTGCAACCAACTCGACTTTGGGGAAATGGAATACTTGTTTTAGCTTGACCCATAGCGAGTCCTTCAGTCATCGAACCACCCACCGATCACCTTCGCTACCGGTCCATGATCTATAGCCGATGGGCACGTTATCCCTAGCAAGTACTCGCAGCCGTCTCAGACGGCGCTAACGCCGACGCTGGTATAGCAGTGTTTCCGACTTCCGAGAGCCGGACTATGTTGTGAACGCCTTAGGCATCTTGCTCAAAGCACAACCTCAGGCGCCGCCTTTGTTCACCGTGACGCTTGAGCCACAATTGATCTTGTTATTAGTCGATGACCCTACAATATTTTGGGAATCACAACGTAATAATAGTTTACCTCGCCCATGTTAGTCGCGGCCACCTTGGTCCATGGTAGTGGCGCCACCGGTCCTTGGCAAAGGGCGCTGCTTGGTCTATGGCAAGGCGCCACCGGGTCCTGGCAAGGGCGCACTGGTCCTTGGTCAGGGCGCCAAAGTTGCTCCATATCAATATCCTCAGAGGTTCAGTAGTCCCTTGGGCTATCCGCTCAGACGTCGCTCATATTCGAGGGCCTAACTCCCTCCGCACTTGTCCTCGATTGAGGCCATTCCTAGCAATCGTAAATGTTATTAAGTTAATTATATTTAATGGTTGCTACATGACATCAAACTTGTGAATTCAAGCCGATGGTAATTTTGCTAGAGTTGAGAGGAAATCAAGTGATGTTGTGACTATGGATAAATATTTTGTATTCACACTTTAAAATATGTTGAAATGGAATGATTGCATCAATCATTCCATTTCAAGCAGCATGTCTCCTCGTGGCTTCTCTTCTGTAAACCTGACACTCTCGTGGCACCTATGCTTTTGAACTTGTAGGGCTTATTTTTTAAAATCATTTTAGTGTGGAATAAGAATGATTCATTATTTTATACAGCTTGTTTTCGGATTGTGATATGTCACTTTTATACACATACATCTTTATATACGCAAATATATATGTTTATACACATACATCACATTTTTGGTCAACAAAATATACATACACATAAAATTGTAGGATCAAATTCATTATATACATAAAATTGTAGGATCAAATTCATATTATACATAGGTAGCCTACGATGAAATTTCAAGATCAAATTATTATATATCGAGTTAAAGAGAATTTCACAAGTTTAAAGACTTTAAACTTGTCTAATTTTCTTTTTGTAACTCTCGATATATAATGAATCAACCTACAATTTTATACATAGGTGGCCTACGATGAAATTTCAAGATCAAATTATTATATATCGAGTTAGAAAAATTCTACAAGTTTAAAGACTTTAAACTTGTCGAATTTCTTTTTTAACTCTCAGATATAATGAATCAACCTACAATTTTATACATAGGTAGCCTACGATGAAATTTCAAGATCAACTTCATTATATACAATGCAAATATCTGCTTCCAAGCAGGATTCTTCTGAGCTAAGGCACTTTGTCCCATCAAAGCTCTCTTATTATTGCGGTATGGGTGATCCTTATGAGGAACCAACAATGCCGCATGTAAGCCATTTTTCGGCTGTTCTTCACCACCGGCTAGTCAGATCATCCAGCATCGACACATCCGCTAGTTTTTGTCGCCCTGCCCGATGTGTTGCCAAGAGCGTGATAATCATTAATGGTTACAAACAATAATGCCCAGAGGATAAAGTTTTTCTTTTATACTCATCCCATACCTATACACCATCGGTCCACAATATTAGAAGATCTTCAATCAATGGTTTGAGGTACACATCAATATCATTGCAAAGTTGTTCGGCCCTTGGATCAATAGTGGCATCATAATGTACTTTCGCTTCATGCAAAGCCAAGGAGGAAGGTTGTAGATGCATAAAGTCACCGCCAAGTGTCAGAACGACTACTCATGTTGCCAAAAGGATTCATCCCATCTCAGACTCAACCCAACCTTATATTCTCACATCATATGCAAAGCGCTTATATTTTCGTCGATGTTCCTCCATTGCACGTAATCGCAGGTGTCCGAGCATTCCATCCTTCTTACGCTTTGGCGGCCATCATAGCAATTAAGCATGCCTTTTGTTCGCAAACAATCGCTAGACGGGATTATAGGAAATACCACACCACCTTACGGGACACTCTTCTTCTTATGCCTCACCCCGACATCTTCGCTTCGATATCGCTGCCGCGTTCTTATACCGCTTTTGCTTTGCAAACAACACAGCATCCATGTTCCGCAAACTCATTACGATACAATATGCAATCGCTTGGACATGCGTATTTTTTGTACTTCCAATTCCAACGCAGCATAACCCGCTTGGCTCTCGCACGAGTTGAAGGCAACACGTTACCCTCTCGAAGCAAGTCTCCCAAGAGACATAACAACAAGAAAGCTCTTATCTGACCAACCATTGCTTGCCTTCAACTCGCAGAGGAAAGCACAGATGCGCCTTCAGGCTCCTCCTGCGTACCGCACAATGGCGCGTAGAGTCCTCTACCATACCGAACTTTGAAACTCCCTTTCACTCGTGAAGTCCCTCCCATCACACAAGATTTGATCTAGATCATCTTCGGGTATCAACGAACGATCTTCCACCAATCGCCATATCGTTGTCTCCGCCATCTTCATTAATGTGTTTCCTTCATGTACAATATCATCTTCATCAATGTGTTGCCCTTCATGTACAATATCATCTTCACTGCTCACCCAACAGTATAGCCACTTTGAAACCCCTTCGGCAAGTGTGCACGATCGACTCTATGTTACAAAACTTCTTCTCATTTTTGCAATCAACGATGGACAACACATATAGTCCGCCAGGTTTCTCGACTTGTGTGCCGCAACCGCATTCGTAAAACAAGTCACATCATTAAAGAACTCGACCGCGATGGTCCGTGTCATACATCCACCTTCGATCCATCTACGCTTAATTATATCAAACTACATTTCAAAGATATGAACAAACGATATCAAAATAATTTATTCTTTACAATAGTCATGCATTGCTAATTAATTAAAACGATAAACACATTATAGGCACATAACGCAAATAACAATATAATTGTAATTTGTTATGTAGCGCTAGCTATTAAATTAAATTAATCTACAACAAACAAGCATATAATTGAATATAATGATATATTTCTAAATAATTATTTATGTTCCAACTTTCATTATTGCAAAATCCATCTACCATTTTCCATTATTTAAATATTCAACTAGCAATTCTCACTATTTATAATTTATCATCTAGCAATTTTACTATTAAAATCCATATAACAAATTTTCATTAATTAAATTAATTACAATTATGCATAATTGTCCATCTAGCAATTTTATTACTTAAACATCCACTACATCACTAAAATGGATATGAATTTATCAAAATAACAATATAATTGTAAATGATTAGTTTTACAAATACATCTAGCAATTTTGCCTATATAATACATCAAACCTTTTTCACTATTTAAATATCCATCTAGCATTTTTAATTATTTAGAAGATTTCTTCATTTCATTTTGTTATGTAGCGCTAGCTATTAAATTTAATTAATCTACAACAAACAAGCATATGATTGAATATAAGGATATATTTCTAAATAATTATTTATGTTCCAACTTTCATTATTGCAAAATCCATCTACCATTTCCCATTATTTAAATATTCAACTAGCAATTCTCACTATTTATAATTGATCATCTAGCAATCTTTACTATTAAAAATCCATATAACAAATTTTCATTAATTAAATTACTTACAATTATGCATAATTGTCCATCTAGCAATTTTTATTACTTAAACATCCACTACGATATGAATTATAATTTATTCAATAATTTAGCTAGATCTTAATTTGAGCAAGACTTACATAAACTGCTCACACCGCATAATCAGCAATTATCAACATCTATAGCACTGTGAAAGTAAAATTTTACGACAAATATAACATACATCAAGTCAAGAACTCGAAAAATTTTAATACAATTTTTCAAAGAAGAACTCGCCAAGATAATACAGCCTCTCTTTGTTCTCGCTTCTACGAGAAGATGTCGATTCGATGAAAAATATGAACAAAATATCGACACAAAATTTCTAAGAAGACTCTCCAGAAAAATACACCGAGCAAAGAGCGCCTCTCTTCGCCGCCGGAAAGGCGCTGCCGTGGATTGCTATATAATAGCTTATCATCGCTGCTTCGAGCACACGTACGGCAGCGATAAGCACATATTACGCGAAAATAGTTTATCATCGCTTCTCAAGCAGAACCCAAAGCGAAAAGGTCATACTACGCGGGCAAAATTGCTGCGCGAAAATACATATCATCGCGGCTGAATATACGAACCGGCAAGAAGTTTAAATATCACGTGCCGCATCAGAACTAATCGACAAGATGACTATCATCGCCGTTGGTATTACTAATCGGCAAGGATAGGTCGCACCTTCAAACCGCTGCGGTCGCTTATTCTCTCGCCACGCTGCGTTCGCTCTTCGCCAAGGCCAACCCTTGCGCTTCACATTCTTCTCGCTAATCGTTGTTCTTCCCATTCTCGCTTTCTATATAATGCCACTATTGTTGCATGAATGGCACCCCCACACAATCCACTTTTGTTGCAAGAATGACACCCCTAAGAAGTTTAGCACGCAGTTGGGCAAAGCTGCACTCCATCGCTAGAGAAGGAGAAGAAGGAGGAGGAGAAGGAGGAGGAGGTGGAGGCACAGAGGAGGAAGAGGAGGCAGAGGAGGAGACGGAGGAGGAGGATGACGACAAATGACGATTTACAGCCGACGGGCGGCGAGGAATCAAGGGCTAGGGTAAGACTAACTCCGCCACCTAATCGGATTCAATGGGGAGGAGGACGAGCACCGCCAAGACATCAAGCAGCAGCTAGGCAAGAACGAGGAGGAGGAGGAGGACGACATTTACTTATTTATTTAGTTTTGGAAATAGGGCTTGCCATTAGACTATTATAATTAGGACTAAATATGTAATGATGGATGAATTATGTTTTGTAAATGTTATTTTAATAAATATATATCCCGCAAATTACAAATTTGCTTTCATATGTTCTGCTTTTTAACTAATTATGCTTTCATATGTTCTGCTTTTTTACTAATTATGCTTTCATATGTTTTGTGCGTAGATAAATTACAATGTTTCTTATGTTCTCAGATCCAACTAATAATGGGGAATAGTAATATCACCGCCGTTCTATATCAAAACCAGCTTTATATCAAAATCGCTGACGTTGGCGATCCGCCCGCTGTGGTTCACGCCGCTGCCGGTGCAGGTGTCGGTCCCATTGCCTTCAATCGCAAAACTTCGAGGAAGGCTCTTGGGCACAAACCGCCATGGTGCCACTTGATCCACTCGCAGCTGGGCGAGAGGGCCACTTGCCGGGCCACCATCGGGCGATGAAGTCGAGGCTCCCAAGCGGGAAAGTCGCTAGGAGCGAAGAGATGGCGATTTCGCTGAGAGGTGCCATCGACTCAAGAGGGTGATCTTCACGCTGCCCCTACTGGCGCGCCAACCGCCGATGGTTGCTATCGACAATGAAGAAGAGGGAGGGGGAAGGCGAAGATCCTGTACCGATGGTAGAACAAACACCCAGAGGATTTTTACCTGTGTTCGGCTTCCAATGGAGATAATACCCTAGTCCCGCTCTCTTCGCTGATGCGAGTATATTGAAGTTCTTGGTTACAAGGAGGCTTCTTCTCTCAGACAGGTTCTCTTTATAAATCTCAGACGGGCACCCCTGGCACGGCGAGGAGTTGTCGGGCGATCGTCGGCTGTGCTGTGGAAGCTGTTGGAGGTGGCAGGAAGATCGCCTCAGAAGCGCCGACAAGGCACAAGTACTATGCAGAGTCAAGGCCGCCGGCACAGAGGCGCACTGCTGCCCACTGCCTCCGGGCGCCCGCTGTTCCCGCCTCGCTTTTGCACCCATCCTGCTCTTCTAGAACCCTCCTTTGTCCGTGAGCTTGGTCCATCTGCATGGGCTGGTCGGCTGGGCCCGCCACGGGCCCTAAGTCCCGCGATTTCCACAAAGAAATTCTCGAAAGTGCTTCGAGACCGGCCGCCTTATGTGGGTTTGCCACTACTGAAAGCCATTTTTCAATCATATGGTTGACGGGAGGTCTCGGCGGACTCAATTCCTTGGTAGCTTCACCGTGACGCCCCGGATTTGATAGGAAGATGTCTACACCGTCACGCCGACTCATCGCGGGTTTCGCCACGAGCAAGCCGCCATTTGGCCCTTGGTCGAGTGGTACCCGCAGACAGCGGCAATGCTCCGCCATGGAGCATGCCTTGGGCTCAGTTCGGTGACGCTTACACCCGTCATGCCGGGCATAGCGTGGTTCGTCATGGAGCGCCGCCACCATCCGGCTTTTGGCCGATTGGTACCAGACGTACAGCAGCTTGGCTCATCATGGAGCTGCATCTTGATTTAGGTTTGGTGACGCCACACCCGGCCATGCCGGCATAGCGGCTCATCATGGAGCGCCGCCACCATTCGCTTTTGGTCGACGGCACCGTGACATGTACGCGCAATGGCCATCATGGAGCGCATTTTGATTTAGGTTTGGTGACGCCACACCCGGCCATGCCGGGCATAGCGTGGCTCATCATGGAGCGCCGCCACCATTCGCTTTGGCCAATTCCGGCATTCGCACATGTACTGCGCCGCCATTATGGAACGTGATTTTGATTTGGGTCCGTGACCCTATATTTGATTCCGCTTTCATTCAAGGCACGATCCGACAAAGGACGCGTATGACGCAGACCAAAATCCCGCGAGTCATACCTTGGCCAACTTGGTAGTGGCGGCCCTACCGGCGAGAATAGACGCTTTACAGCCTTGAATCGCTTCCAGATAATTCATTCTTGCGCCCACGCCGCTTTCGCTCCGTAAACTCGCACCTTCCCCACGAAGCTCCGCCGCTAGGTTAGCCGCCGCCGTTCGTTCTGCGCCGATGTCGCCCCAGAAATGCCGAATCCACCACCCTCAAGACCACGCCGCCGCCCACGATGGGTCCTTCCACGCCGACGGAGGCGATAGATGCGATGGTTACCATGGGAGTGATGCCGCCATGACTCGATCAAGGCACGCCCAAGATGCGGTGAGTTCTATCCCACCCCCGCGAAGAGATCGCCGCTCGAAGTCCTTCCAGCGCTGAATTGGGCTTCCTACCGCGCTCATGTCTCTCTCCTATTACTTGGCCGAATTGGTTCACCAACCCCAATTCCGCCCTTCACATCGCCGTTTTCATCCACCATGCGAGGCGCTTGGGATTCGCCAGATTTCAACCTTTTCCGCCACCTTTTCCTTCTCAAACCCTTTCGAAAGCAAGAGCTCGCCCAAGGCGCTTAGGGGCGCCGGCCAAACCGAGGGACTGGTGAGGAAGATTTACTGGCCATCCCTTCAGACCTCCAACAAGGGATGGCACTGCTGCGGGTTCTATCAAGGCCAACCTCGAGCCTTGTCTTCCGTCTCTCTCCCTGAGAGCCCCGAGAGTGTCCTTCTGGACCACTTGCAGCACTCTAAGCACGAGATGGGGCAGTGAACGAACTCTCTCCCCTAATTTCTCGACCAAGGAGGCGGGTCTGACGGGCGATCCTTTCAGCCTTCATTGCTCATCGGTGCACTCATCAAGGGCGGGTATTCTTGGGGTATGAGTACGGAGGATGACCCCACGCGGAGGTTGCCGAGTGCGATGCCGTCAAGGCTTGAGTCGGTGAGGGCGCCAGTATGCATTACTTCATCAATGATGTAAGGACCTTCCTAACCCGGGAGAGCTTATGCTCAACTTTTCGATTCTTTCTAAGAACCGTGTCTCTTTAGAGAAAGCCCGCCCGGATAAGTTTTGGCCGTAGAAGGCCGAGGCCTTGGAGGTATCCGGCCGATCGATGGATGCGACGCTCTAGCCTCTTCCACTTGTCGAGGTCCTCTAGTCGGCTTTCTTCTCGACTTAGCTTCAGTAGTCCCTAACCTGCAGATCCGAAAGCTAGTTCAAGAGGTAGGACCGCTCCAACCGTGATACCAGAAAAGGTGATCGCCTTAAGAGTCTCCCATCAGTAGTTCTAGCCCCTCAGAGTACCAAGGCAATTTTTACCCACCGTGCCGCATATGGCTTGAGTCGGCCGAATATCCTCGCCAGTGCCTTGTAGCACCATGCCATTGGCTCGCCGACCGCCTGCTGTTCGCGGGTGTCCCACGAGGCAAAGCAGATTTTGATCCCGAGATCCTCGCACTACCCCGAATTCTCGCTCAATTGGGCGCCGTTGTTGGTGATGATCCCGTTTCGTATGTCAACCTCGACGATGATTTCTTGAAAGAATTCTCCGGCTTTGACCGCTGTGATGGTTGCGTAAACCGGCTTGGCCTCGATCCATTTGGTGAACTTGTCGATGGCGATTTAAGAGGAAGGCGAGGCCACCCTTGCTTTCTTTAGTGGCCCGACGATGTCAAGCCCTCTGACCTTAAATGGCCATGTGATCGGATGGTTTGCAGCCTCGCCGCGAGATGTGGATTTATCGGCTTAAAAAACCGACATCCTTCACAAGCAAGACGATATCCTCCGCTCGGCTGATGATGCTTAGCTTGGCAAAGAATCCTTGCCGTAGGCTTTGGCCGACCAGTATCGACGCCAGCGGTGCCCGCAAATTCCCGAGTGAATCTCTTTTAAGGAGGGCCTTCCTTCTGTCTCGACATGCACCGCCTAAAATCCTGTGGCGCTCCTTCGAAAAGCTCCTCCCGACCATCACAGAAGTGGTCTTCCGCGATGCACTCGGCCTCACGCGATCTTCGGGAGCTCATCTCTCAGAGGTAATCCGTAAGGCTTTGTCTAGTCTCGGATTAACGATCAAAGACTTTTCACGGCGACCGGTTTCTCCTCCTACTGCTCGACTTCACGGGCCAAGAGGCTTTGCTTGAAGTTCTCCACAAAGATTCCGCCGAGCTCGGGCCCCATCGAGCCTAGTCCGGCGAGCTCATCCGCCATCTCTGTCCCGACGCAACACGCGGTGAGCTCGAGTCCGCTTACTTGTTCTAGCTCAAGGCATTCCCCGGCAAGACGCCGCCATGTTGTCATCCACGCACGCCACCACTCTTTTGCACTTGATTGATTACAAGCTGAGTCCTCACAACCGCCAATCACGGATAATGAGCGATATGGCGGCGCGAAGCTTCCATGTATGAGTGTTGATCGGCGGCGTATTTGACGCCGGAAGTGGAGCCGAAGGACATACTTGAGTTTTTTCTCGTCGGGAAGTCAAGATAACGCCTCGCCCCACACCATTCAGCGCCGGAGGGAGCCATCGAAATGCATTATCCAAGACTCGAGGTCCCCATACCGCAGTGTTCTCTGCCTCTATCCACTCTAAGAATGAAGTCGCCAAATACCGAGACTTGATGGTCATTCCGGCTTGAAGGAGATTTCAAAGCTCCAAGCTCGATCACCACTTGGCGATCCCGCCGATGGACTCCGACACGCAAAGACTTCCCGATCGAAAAGATGTTACCACCGAGACGGGTGTTCTTGAAAATAATGCCCGAGCTTCCGAGAGGTGAGCAAGATCACAGACGAAGTTTCTCGACTTGAGGGTACCGCCTTAGATTCGCCTAACACTTCGACGATAAATAAACCGGACATTGAACCTTCGCGAGTGCCCGCCTTCCCTTTTCTACCACAATCGCCGCCACGACTACATGGGTCGTGGGCCGCTATGTAAAGCGTAGTTGCTCCTCGGTGCCGATGCAACCAGACCTGAGGAGGGTCGAGCGACTTTAGGTCTTCAAAGGCTTGTTGCGCTCAGGTCCACTCGAAGTTGTCTTGCTTCTTCAAGAGTTTGAAGAACGGATTCCCCGATCGCTTGCGGAGATGAATCGCCGAAAGTGCTACCATACATCCCGTGAGCTTTTGGACGCCTTTTCCGCAAGTCGGGCGCTTCATCTTAAGGATGGTGTTGATTTTCTGATTTGCTTCAATGCCACGGCAGGATATGATGAACCCGAGCGCTTCGTGAGGGAGCCCCAAGACGACTTCTCCGGTTAAGCTTCATCCGGAAGGCTCGCAAGCTCGAATGTCTCGCTAGGTTGGCGTGAGGTCTTCTTCACTGGTCTTGACCACGACGCCGTTTCACGTGATGCTCCACGCTAGGCCCGTTGGGTGAAAGCATCGCGAATAGCGACCGTAAGTCGCGCTAACGTTTTTCAACCCGAATGGCATCGTGACATAGCAATACGCTTTTAACGGTGTGATGAAGGATGTCTTGATGCAATCCTCCTCCTTAGTCGGATCCGTGATACCCCCGAGTACGATCCAGAAGCTCAGAGTTCACACCCCACGTGGAGTCTACCACTTGGTCTATGCGGGTAAACCAAGGCGCCTTTGGGCACGCCTTATTGAGATCCGTGGTAGTCAACACACATGCGCCAACTTTTATTTTTCTTGCGCATAAGGACCAGATTTGCCAACCACCGATGATAAACTTCTTTTATAAATTTAGTCGCCAAAAGCTTGGTGATCTCTCTCTCGATGGCATCGCGCGATCTTGCGCGAACCTCCCGAGCCGCTTGTTTGACGGGCTTAGCTTTGCTATCCACATTGAGTGAGTGCTCGATCACCTCCCTAGGGACACCGCATATCGATGGCTTTCAGGCGAAGATGTCCCGCTTGTTCAAGAAAAGTGACGAGCACCTCTTCCTATTTGGGGTCGAGCCCAGCCCCAATCAGTATGGCTCGCCCGAGTTGACTGGTCGAGGATCACACGCTGACTCTCTCGCCGGGCTTCATTCCGACTTGGTTTGCTTTTATGGCTTTAACATCGCTCTCGCCGGGAGGGCCGCCATTGTTTCATCATCTCGGCCTCTACCGAAACCACAGCTTTCGGCCAGTCGCAGCCTTCCTATCGCACGTGAAGGATTTCTTGACGCCCCCATATGGTGATGATGCTGCTGGACCCGAGATCTTGAGAGCTGGTACGCATAGTGAGGATAGCCATGAACTCGGCTAGCCCCTGCCTTCCCAAGATGGCATGGTATGCCGCCTCAAATCAGCCCACCTCGAAGTTTAGATACTCCGGCCCAGAGTTCTCCTTGGCACCCAACTACTACCGTGAGCGTGATTTGCCCAAGCGGCATTGTCGACGCCCCCGGATCACCCCTGCGAACGGTGATTTGAGCCCCACTTTAGCTCGGAGCATGGAATCTTCATATCATCGAAGGTCTTGGAGAAAAGGACGTTGAGCCCGCCTCCTCCGACGACCAAGATTCTCCTAAGCCCGACGCCAGATGACGGGTCCAGATTTAGGATACCTTCCCGGAAGGAATGCAAATGATGATCCGAACGATCGAATGTGATCGTGATCTCGACCACCTCAAGTATCGGGTGTGGCTTGCGTATCGCATTGATCTCCCGAGCGGTAAGCCGCCCGCTTGACTCAGATGTCACAACCCCCAAATATGTAGTTAAGTTCACGCCGCACACCGGTAGTCACCTCCATCCTCCCCGGTATGGTCTTGGCTCTTCCGCTCCTTTTGTCCTTGTTCGCTGAGCAGCCTCTGCAACCTCTTCAGTGGTGTAATTACCTGGCCGTGCATGCCCCGGGGTGGAAAGGACATATGGCCATCACTCATTATAGCCTCCAACTCGCGGGCTCTGACGAAGGCCACCGCGCGACCAGCCTCCTGCCCACGCTTCCTGTCCCTCGCTTGGAGGACTTGCTGCGGGTCCTTCTTGTCCTTTTGTCACGGGCGGTTTTCTAGCGCCCGCCAGTATGCCCGAGGCAAGAAGGCGAGCGACGCCAAAGCGAACATCTCGACCAGTAGTCGGCTGCCTTCGAGACATTTTTCTTGATTAAGTCGGGTCACGACTCTTCCGAAGGCGGCTATAACGACCGCTTTAAACATCGCGACGTATTTCTTCGCATGAATCGTCGGATGAATTCTCGCAGAGACTCACTCTTCTTCCGTGAAGCCGATAGAGGTCCTGACGCCGCCCCAGCCTCTCAAAAGTGCCCCGAAGTTTGAGATAAACCGCCACAAAGATCACGCCAGAATCTATGGAACTCGGCCGGAGTCCTGTGAGCTGCTTGTGCCGATGGGGCGAGTCATGACCGTGTAATTAGCCATCACGCTCGTCGCTTCGCTGGTTTTGATAAAGGAGTGCGATACCGCAGCCACGCCTCGGTCCTTTTCGCCAAACTTGACGATGCCCCTAGGATTAAAGCCCTCGCCACACCACTGGCTAAGCCGGGCGGAAAGCGCTAACCCCATCAATAGGCCCACACCGCGCCGCCGAGGCGACGCACGACGGGGTTTCGTCCCGGGTTCCCGCTGTCACTCAAATTTCGGCGATCATGCTCCCTGTGGTCGCATGATCTCGCGGCGGCCGCGACGGCTGCCGCCGCGAACCGATGCCGGAAGCGCCAGATTGTCCTCACGCCGACGCCTTCGCCTTCCGCCTCTGCTGGCCAAGGCGTTTTATGGAGATCGACGCGAGGTCTTGGCTGAGGTTCGCGGCGCCCCGCCGACGGAGTTCCACCGACCGCCTGGTCGCTTTTACGTCCGGGATCAGCCGGCCTGAGTAGTCACGTGATACGGAGTGTGTCTTTCCATGGGAGCTTGGTTTTAGTTGGGACCGCGGCCACCATGGCTTTCACTTGAGCCACAATCGGGTCACGTATTGCTCAGGCCGAGAATCGCCCAAGGGTGTCGAGAAAGGTTTTGGAGGCGACGATGTTCTCATGCGTGTGTGAAAGATCAACTCGATCTCCCTCTTCATCTGCAGAACTCTTCATTGACGCGGCGCTCGATGTTGGAGGGACTTACGCGCTTTTTCGCGCAAGCGACGCGCGATCCGCCCACGTGTTCACGGGTGCAGGTGTCGGTCCGGCTGCTCTTCAATCGCAAAACTCCGCGAAGGCTCTTGGGCACAAACCGCCATGGTGCCACTTGATCCAAATTTCAGCCTGGGCGAGAGGCCTACTGCTGGGCCATCGGGCGATGAAGTCGAGGCTCCCGGCGGAAAGTCCGGCTAGGAGCGAAAGAGATGGCGATTTCGCTGGAGAGGTGCCATCGACTCAAGAGGGTGATCTTCACGCGCTGCCCCTACTCGGCGCGCTAACCGCCGATGGTTGCTACCGACAATGAAGAAGAGGGAGTGGGGAAGGCGGAAGATCCCACTCGATGGTAGAACGTAACACCCAGAGGATTTTTACCTGTGTCTGGCTCTCCAATGGAGATAATACCCTAGTCCCCGCTCTCTCGTTGATGCGAGTATATTGAAGTTCTTGGTTACAAGGAGGCTTCTTTCTCTCTGCAGATGGTTCTTTTATATATCTCAGACGGGGCACCCCTTGGGCACGGCGAGGGAGTTGCTGGGCGCATCAGGTCGATAGGGCTGTGGAAGCTGTTGGAGGTGGCAGGGAAGATTGTCCTCAGAGGCCGACAAGGCACAAGCACATGCGTAGCTGCAGCGCCGAGACAGTAGCGCAAGCAGCCTGCCCACTGCTTCCTCGGGCGCCTGTTGCCGCCTCCTCGCTTTCAAGACCCATCCGGTTCCTTCTAGAACCCTCCCTTTTGTCCGTGAGCTTGGTCCATCCGCATGGGTGGTCGGGTTTTGGTTCGCCACTGGGCCCTAAGTCCTGCGATTTCCATAATCGCCGTTTATAGATTTAACCGACAAGGATATTATCACTACCGGTTTATATATAAACCAAAGAAGGATATATTCTTATCAACGCCGGTTCTCTATTAAACCGCAATGATATTGCTCCATTCCTACGGAAATTGATAGATATTTATCATCGCCGATTGAAGTTAGAACCGGAAGGATAGTATTATCACCGCCACCATACCTACTCTGCAGGATGGGGGTCGCGATGAGGCAATTGTAGTAGTGCTTTAAAATATTGAGAAAAAATATGATATAAGCTAGTGAAAATGGGCCGGTATTGATACGGTAGTGTTTTTACTCATTTTTTCGGATACGACTCGGGTATTTTTTTCCTTGGGTCGACACGATAGTATCCGGATAGCCGAGGCCGGATTCAGTGTCGGATTCGGAGCGAGCACACTCGACAAATACCCGAGGATCTCGGTCGGATAGAGGTACCTAGGTTCGGGCACCAAAGTATTAAATATATTCTATAAGCAGCCCACAGCCCACTGGCCACTGCTTTCAGGCCTGCCATCGGCTGATCGGCCCAACCCAATATTGTTTAGGCCTGCCATCGGCTGACTGCCATTCTGTCGACTGCCTTGAGCTCCATGCGCTTCTGCCGGAACGTGTAGGCCTCGTCCGATCACTTGACTGTTAACAAGAAAGTTTAGATCATGCAGATTGTATTCTATCATATACATCGCGTATATGTTGGTTGTTGCCATAACTAGTGCATACTATGTATAGAATAGGATCTATTCTGGCAACAACCAAGCGCACCTTCCTGTAATCTCCTGTGATTTAGCCTTGTTTAGTAATAAAACGAGATGCGGCTCGAGACGTGAAGGCAAGCTTTCACAAAATAGTACATCTGATATTTTTTATTGACCACTTGGCTGGTCTAGCTAGCGGCGACGCACTGGGCGAGATTGTTAGGTGCGGCGACATTTGGATGAAGCTGTGCTGCCCTACCGGTGACCGGTTCTTAATAGTTTTTTTTTTCTAAGTACTACATATTCTACACGCTGAGGAGTTGAAAGACAGTGCTACCTACTGAGCTATGTTTAGTCCTCTGGTTCTTAGTAGTTTGTGATTGATAGGCATGCATGTTTGTAGAGATCTTTATCATTCCTTTTTAGGAATGTTTGTTTTATTCTAGGTAGTTTATGCATTATTCGACTAAGTACCTGTTATCCGATATACCCATCCTGCATAATATCCGATATCCGCTCACCCGCTCAGAATACCCGTATCCGTGATTCAGATCCTACCCGATTTTCCACTACCTGCATTTCTATCCGTGATCCGAAAAAATAATTAGGTAGGATACGTGATGACCTACTACCCGATCGATCCAACCCCATTTTCACTCCTAATATAAACCACCTTATGCCTATTTTAGAGAAATGCCACTCATTTCTTCTTGGAAACATACCACTATTGTTTAGAAATTAGGAATGGCTGCGCAAGCATTATACGCCAAGGCGCTGTTTTTTGATGCGCAGGAAATATATTTATTTTGTGTAAACTGAATTCGCAACAATGTGTAACAATAGCAGGCTGGGAAAGTTACTTCGTGTTTGATGGATGGCTACTACCATACGCATTGCGGGCCTGGAGTAGTAGATGTTTATACAGCTATGCAAGGCAATCACGATTAGCCTATGTGCTGGATTTGTTATAGACAGGAAAAATCATTATGCAGATAAGCTAAGCATCAGTAAATTATCGTGTGTAAGCGAGCGTGTGACTAATAAGCGAATCAAAAAAATGCAGCCTTAAGGCAAACGCAGATAACAGCTATTTGTGTTTAAGTAAACCTATACATGAAGTATTCACAGAGCTGATCGCGCCGTAATCGAGCTCATCTGTCATCACTGAAATTAAATTAATTCATTTTCATCTATTATATTTATGATCACTTCTGTCATATGTTAGAGTTACAAAAAGACAAATTTGGGGTGCATTTGAACTATTCAAGTTTGTCAGAAATTTGTCTTTTTGTAACTTTTAGCATAGGACGAATTTGATCATGAATTTTTATATGTAGATGGGGTAAGATGAGATGTACATCCATGATTTTTTTTCAGAATTTTTGAAACTTTTATTAGTTGGATTGTATGATTGCACGGAGCCCCCGACACAGCCAGCCGGAGCCCTTCTTCAAGCTCCTAGACCTGCGCCACCATGGTCGGCTATTCCGCCTCACCGTCATCCAATCCCCACCTCGCCGCCGCCTAAGTACCTCACTCTCTCCTCGCTGCCGCTGGTCCTTCCACTCCTGCTGTTGTCCAGACTTCCAACCTCCTGCTCCCCTAATGCCATCCACTCACCTCACGACCATCCGAGCACCTCCTCTCACGCAATCGATGCCTTCCTCATGGCGATGCGTATGTGACAAATGCAATAACATCATTCCAATAGCTTATTGAACTATTTACCACTTGTACACCGATCCACTCGGGCCGAGGTTCTACACCGCCCAATTTCCCCATTGTACCGTAAGACCCCATAATTGCCTAGCTTAACGAGCAATCCTTGCAGAGATGAGTTGGTGTTTCCATGATGCATTGCAAGACTACAAGTGGCATTACATGGCCACCCCTTCTTGAGCATATTATCTCCTGTTAAAATTTTGTTATGAATCAATGTCCATGCAAAGAATCTACATTTTGGTTCCGCTTTTGCCTTCCATATGGGGCATGCCATCTTACAAATTCTTTTCACGCTTCAAGCTAAGTAATAACTCGCCCATGTCTAAATCATATGTTTTGAGTTGGCTTTTTACCAAGATACACAGAAACCATACCTTCGTTCCGCTCAATTAAACAAAGTGCTCATAGTAGTTAAAACGGTATGCAACATTTAAAATTCGCTCTAATGAGCATGTCTAAGCATATACATATGTTAATCTCGCAAGTTTTACCCAAGTGACATTAATTATTGTCTACACCATTACTAGGTTACAATGGCGAAATCAAATGTCAAGGTAATGGAAATGCATACAATCGATTTAGCTACCATCACCCTCAATATAGCAAGTTTTAAAACATACGCATGCATATAGTTTGATAAAACAAAATAACATTGCAAATATGGGATCAAAATGGTCAAAGGAGGGTGCTTGCCTGGTTGTTTTTCGTCGAATGTAATCCGGATCGTAGTCGATGTCGTTATTAATCGGATCCAAATATCGCCTTTCTACGCTTCAATAATAAGAACCGAGACAAAAGCAAACAACATCGAATCAAAATGGGACAAAAGAAATCAGATAAAATTACCAAATTAAATCTTACCAAGAGGGTCATGGTGGATTTTGGGTTCTTGAATTATCGCTTGCATAGCAATCTTATTAGTACTTAGTTTATGTGCCTTTTATCATGAATAGAATACTTTCATTCACCAATTTCATGGAACTTTAGCTATGAACAAACATAGGGTTGCTTATAAATTCAAGAGGTTACAATTGTGTTTTTTAGTGTTTATAATCTTCGAATTCAAGATGCAAAATTGTTTGGATTGATAGAAGTAAAACATTCACTAAAGGTTTGCTTGAATAGTGCTTAACTTTAAGTGTTCATGCATGGGAGCAATTTCTACAAGTTAGATCTAAAATTTAAAGTTATTTGCTGTTACTATGTAGTCATAGGATGATTTCTTGCATTGCAGCAACCTTGGATTTAAGACTTCTACTCTTACTATTCACATAATACAGCCCGACAATATTATCATTTAGGTTTTTATGTTAACGATTTTATTTGACAAGTAAGTCGTAATTAAGATATTTTTACATAATTTGGTTGTCCATATATTGAAGTAGGTTTCTGGACCAATTCTCTTAAAGTTTGTGTTTAGACGAGCTGTTTTATAAGTCATTTAAAAGACTTAAGTGACCACACTTTCAATAAGTATTATGTTCGCTTTTCTTCTTCATTTGCATCGCACCTAATGGGATAATCTAACTATTTTTCAGGGGTTAGTAGGAATATCCCTAAGAGTGGTTTTAAAGTTGATTTTGTGATATTCCTCATTTGTTCAAGGTGTTTTTCTAATGAATAGTGATTTAGGCTTAATATGAGCTTAACTCAAAGTTAATCAAACTGATATTATTTTTCCATGGCAAGCTAGGGAATATCATTTCAAGGTCATAGGAGTTGGTTTTGTTGATTTTGGGGCTCGCTTACAAAGTTACGACCAAATGGACGCTTTTATGACGTAATGTTCGACTATCAAGTAACTAATGCAAACAAAGGCAAAATTTAAATAGTTTTATATACTTTTGATCTTTGCAATCCTAGAAGTGCAACTAAATTGATTTCACTAAATTTTAAGCTCATTTAATTCATATTTTAACCCTTTGATTCTTGCATGTCAGAAAGGCTTTATACAATTGATTTTTGATCCAAATCACATTCAAATCTAAATATTTATGCAAAAATAGAACATGCAAGGTTGCAGGAACATATGTGATTTATTTCATGATGTTTAGAACTAGGGTTTTGATAGTTTATTAATAACACTTAAAATAGGACTCTTATTCAAATTCTATTTAAAGGTTTTTGCTGCAAGTAACATATAACTTTTTATTACATATTTTGAATCCTTACCGACTAAATCAAATTTAGAAATTGAGTTTGCATTATTCGGAGATTCCTAGCAAAAGATATAAGGGTTGAAGTGCATGAGGCAAAATAAAAAAAGTAAAGTGACGTATGGGATTTGAACTCAGATCTATCGCATTACCACTACGCCATGCATTCTTTTGTGACAAAGGATGGTGGAAAAATATTTGAGTCTACTCTTTCTTCTTCCTTAGAAGCCCAAGCTTCACTACCGCAATGGCGAAGGAAGAGCTAGAAATGGCCGGGTTGGAGACAACTGGATGACGAGTTGCAGAGCAAGATGGGCTCGGCCGGGGAGGTCCTTGGAGTCGGCGTAGGTCACCGGAGTGGCAGCGGTGGTGCTAGTGACCGGAGCTGCAGAAAGGAAAAGCACGCCGGGGTTCAGGCCACCAGGGTTCACTTGGGCAAGAGGTAAAGAAAGGATCTCACCTTGTAGCTGCGATTGAATGCTGGCTCACCGACGCAAGGAGGAAGAGAGCTGGCTTCGACTGCGTGCAAGACGGAGGAGCAACTTCAGGAGACTGAGTATCGGCTGTGTGCAAGAAATGAGGTAGGCAGCTCATCCGGTGCTCGTCTGCGGCAGTTCTCGCAGCTTGCTTGGTTTAATGAGCTCGACAAAGAATGAGCAAGCAGCGAAAGCAAATGGGTGAGGAGGAAGGCTTTCACTTTATTGTCAGCTGGGTGGAGCGCCAAGGCAGCAGGGCAGATGGTGCATCGCCGACGCCGGTGAGGCTCGGGACGCAGCAGTAGTGGGCACAAGCCTCGTCACAAGCAAAGATGTAATGACGGGAAAGAGTGCCATGGCAAAGATTCGGGCAGAAGTCGGAGAGGGAGAGAGGGAGGAGAGATCGCCAAGGGCCCTGTGCATGCGGACCACCACAGAGGCATAGCTATAGGTTTCTCGGCTCCAACCCGTGATTTGGCGCTTGAATGAATTTAAGTGAAGATTTGACATGGCATAGCAAGGTGCTTGGCAAGGGGTGAAAACTTGGTTGAAATTTTCAGAAATTTTTAGTAGGTAGTTCAAAGGTTCTACTTTCCATTTTCTTTCGTCATTTAAGAACAAGAATTCCTCAAACTTGATCGGTTTTCAACTGCTTTTTGAATTTTTGCTATATAAATGGTGTGCCAAAATTTCGAAATTTTTTTTATTCATCCTTTGGGCTCTAGTATTTTACAAAATTATTTGCTATAGCATGTTGTTTGTTGTTGCTTTGAGTTTCACCAATGTGTTGGATTTGACAATTTAAGGCTTCATTAACATAAAATCATAGGAGAAGACTAACTCCTAAATCAATTCAATGAGCAAATCCAAAGCAAAACAAGAATCAAAACATGCCACTTTAATTACTTGATGATCAAATTTGGGATGTTACAAACCTACCCCTTATATTAATCTCGCCCTCGAGATTAGTCGATTCGCTATGAAAGATGGAAACTCTGCTCTAAGACGCATCCTCACGCTCCCATGTGGCTTCTTCCTGTGGTTACTCCATCGACTTTAAGCATTTTGACTTGGTGATTTCGTATGACGCTCACCTCGCCAGAATACTAATTGGATGCTCGCAGAAGAAAGATCAAAGTTGCAAGTCAATGGATTCTATTGGAGTGAATTCAAGGGAGCTCAGAGACACTTCTTTAATTGGGAAACATGAAACACGCTAGGACATCGGAGAGTTGAGGCGAAGTTCGAGTTGATAAGCCACTTCACCTCTTTTTGCAAAGAATCCGATATGGGCCAATGAATCGAGGCACAAGCTTCCCATGGACTTGAAATCATCGGGTACCACGCCATGGTGAGACCTTTAGGTAAACAAGATCATCAACCTCGGCTTAAATCACGGCCGATTGCTCCAGATAGCTCTTTTGTCGCGATGGCGCTTCTTTCAAACGGCTTCGATTTGTTCGGACGTGATCTTCAAATTTCTTGGATAATGGTTGGTCCAAAGAATTGCCTTCGCCACCTCGGACCAGAACAGAGGGGTTCGCATTTTCTCGCCATAGAGTGCTTCAAAGGTGACATCCAAGGTCGATTGAAAACAATTGTTGTAGGAGAATTCATTAACGCTAAACACTTCTCCCAATTGGTGCTATATGATAGCACGCAGTCTCAAAGATGTCTTCTAATATTTGGTTTATCCTCTCGCTTTGTCCTCTTGTTTGAGGATGAAAGGTTGTGTCAAGAACAATTTGGTGACAAGAAGTTCATGCAGATTTTCCCAAAACCGCGACGTGAATTGAGTGCCACGATCGAGATGATAACTTTGGGAACACCATGGAGTTGAACAATATGATTAAAATATAGTTCGGCAAGCTTAAATCCATTACATGTGACGCGCACAGGAATAAAATGGGCTACCTTCATTAAACGGTCAACAATCACCCAGATGGAGTCGTGTCCGCTTGACGTCTTGGGTAGGCCGGTAATGAAGTCCATGCCAACTTCATCCCATTTCCATTCAGGAACCCACAAGGGTTGGAGCATTCCCGCTGGACGCTGGTGTTCAGCTTTAACACATTGGCACACATCACAAATGGCAACATGTGCAGCGATGTCTCGCTTCATACCGTGCCACCAAAATTTTTCGGAGATCTTGGTACATTTTGGTGCTTCTAGGTGGATAGATAGCGGGACTCATGTGCTTCTTTTAGATTAATTTTTTGATCTCTGGATCATCCGAACATATATTCGTTGTCCACGATGATCAATCCATCGGCATTCTCGAGAATTCCTATTGCATGCATCACCCTTCATCTTGCGCTTAATTTCAGCCACTCCTTCGCCCTGTTGAGCGGCTTTGATTTGTGATTCGAGTGGGGTTGGAGGATAGGGCAGCAACATACCCTCTTTAACCACTTCAAAATTGAGTTTACAAAACTCTTGACCAACTCCGTTGATCAACGAGAATGAAGTTGTTGACAGCATGTATCTTCCGACCGAAAGTGCATCGGCTACTACATTCGCTTTGCCCAGTGATAGTGAATACCCAAATCATAATCCTTGATTAATTCAAGCCATCTTCATTGCCTAAGGTTCAGATCCGTTGGGTGAAGAAGTATTTTAAACTCTTATAATCAGTATATCTCACACCGACACGATAAGATAATGTCGCCATATCTTAAGGGAGTGAACAACGGCTGCCAATTCCAAGTCATGAGTAGGATAATTGGCTTCATGAGGCTTCAATTGACGAGAAGCATAAGCTATGACCTTGCCCTCTTGCATTAACACACATCCAAGACCTTGACGGATGCGCCACAATACACATCAAGCTTTTGTGTATGTTGGGTAGTGTAAGAATTGAGCTGTAGTGAGCCTTCGCTTAGCTCTTGGAAACTTTCTCACAAGCTGATGACCACTCAAACTTTTCTCCTTCTTGAGCAATTAGGTCATAGGCTTGGCTATTTTGGAGAAGTTCTCGATAAACCGGCGATAATATCCAATGAGATCGAGGAAACTACTTAACCTCAAAAAAAAGACGGGCTGTTCCCAAGTGAGCACATCTTGCACCTTGCTCGATCAATGGCAACACCTCCTTGACAGCACATGGCCTAAGAATCCAACCTCTTTAGCCAGAACTCAGATTTGCTAAACTTCGATAGAGTTGATGTCATGGCTTATCAAGCACCATACGCAAATGCAACTCATGCTCTTCTTCAGACTTGGAGTAGATGAGGATATCATCGACAAATACTACAACAAACTTATCCAAATACTCCATGAACACCTTATTCATAAGATTCATGAATGTATGGTGCATTGGTGAGTCCAAAGGAAACTACGGTATTCATACAACCCGTAACGAGTGGTGAAAGCAGCTTTTGGAATGTCCTCCAGCTAATTTTGAGTTGAAAGTACCCAAGTCTTAGATCAATTTTGAGAAGATCTGGCCCCATTCATTTGATCAAACAAGTCATCAATACAAGGGAGTGGATACTTGTTTTTGATAGTAACTTCATTCAATGAACGATAATCGACGACATCCAAGACTATCACCCTTCTTTTGACTTAATAGCACCGGACTTCTCCAAGGATGTGCTTGGGTGAATGAAACCCTTGTCGAGCTATTCTTTGATTTGCTTTTTAGTTCAAACAACTCGTCTGGGGCATTCGATAAGGGCGCTTTGGATATAGGAGATGTTCCTCGTAGAAAGATCGATGACAAACTCTATATCCCGATCCGGCGGCATACCCGGTAACTCCTCAGGAAAGACATCGGGATAATCACATACCACAGGCACTTGGCATACCTCAAGAGCTGAGAGAGTGTGGAGAGATGGCTGCAGCAAGATTGAGGAGCGATCGGAGGTATAGGTGACATGAACACAGTCAGAATTCATCAAGGAAATAGCTCGGTTGGCACAATCATTATGCCCTTTGTTTTTGGACAGCCAATCCATGCCAAGTATAACATCAAGTCCTAGTGAATTTATGTTAATGGATCTCCCTCAAAGTCTACCCCATTGATCACAATACGAACGCCCAAACTTATGAGTTTTGTTTTCATAACGGACCGGGTGAATAAATTAACATGTTGTTATCTAGATAATTGACTTGGACCTTTTGTTGCTCAACAAATTTTGTGGATATGAATGAATGAGATTCTCCGTAATCTAATAAAACCAATGTAGGGGCTGAATGAACAAGAAACGCACTCAACACCACGCCGGGTGCATTGCTTGCCTCTTCTGCAAAGGACATGGTTGAGACGCCACGCCCAAAGCTTTGGGCTGGCTTGGAACCGTCCGAGAACCTTGAGAATTTCCATGCCCACTTGATGGACCTTGAGTACGTAGGAACATTCGAGGTTGAGGACGACTCATAGGTTGCTTCTTTTGTGGGCAATTGGTTGCATAATGTCCGCTTCATTGCAAGCAAAACAAGTGACCGGCAGCTTTTGTTTTGACCTTTATAAGGCTGTCCTCCATGGTTATATTGCTGAACCACGGTGGTGAAGGATGATAAACACCTTTGAGGTTTTTGGAGTGGTGGTGCGAAGAACGAGCAAAGGATCTGCCGCTGGCACGCAGTTTTGAGGATCCGCTGCTTGCTGATTTTTGAGCCATCCATTTATGCGCTACTCTCGCCACCGCCTTTAGCACTATCCTCCACTCTTATGGCCTTATCCACCAAGGTTTGCATGTTGGGGATGTCAACGCAGCAAGGGAATGTCACACTTCCTCATTAAGTCTTTTCCCGAAGAGAGCAATCTTACGAAGTCTCACTCAGATCTCATCACGACATACCGACAAAGATAATTGAAGCGATGAAGGAAGTCCATGACCCATATGGTACCTTGCTTGAGATTATAGAATTCTCTTCTTGATTTCAATTATGCTTGAAGGAATATGAGCAGATCGAAAAACATCTTTGAAGATTTCCCAAGTAGTGACTTGACCCGGCGGATTTAATAGCTTTGAAGCTTTCCCACCAGTCGCAGCGCTCCTTGAAGATAATATGCAGCGTGACAGCACCTTTTCTTCCTCATTGTAATGTGCGATATCGAGCTTGCTTTCAATATCACGGAGCTACCATCGCCGCCTAAGGGATCACCGATGAAGAGAAATTGGCGACGAGTTCGTTAGAACTCGCCAAGCGCGGATCGATGTGGCATGGCTGCCATTCTCGCCATAAGCAAGAGCAGCATTGAGGTTCTCAGATTTTGTACCATCCTCTCAAGAAGACGGGTTTGCATCACCAGTAACTCCGTGCTATTGAGGGTGGAGGAGGCACCTCACTTTGTACTTCTTGCTCATGATAAGCACTTTCTTGCTCATGCACCGATGTACTGTGAGGGTCGCGAGTGCCGTGAGCGCGATCTCGGTGCATGGGGTTAGGGCACAGGATTGGGGGCCTCATTCTCGAATGTGGGCTCTCATGAGCAGCACCACTGGCCATGAGTGCTTTTAACTAACGAAGAGTAGGCATCCTGCTTTCATACACCAAAAATTGAGTAATATGCATGAAACAGTTAGGGTATTGACTTGAGGTGACATAAGATGAAAGTAGAACAACTAGCACGAGATTTACGATTTGAGAACCAATTTTAAGCTCAATTTAAATGATGGACAACGAGGACAGATTTTGATGTCATCATTAGATCTTGATCGATATCATTAGCAGGTCTGAACATTTTACAAGGTAGGATTACAACATGGGATCGTTTCTAGCGATTCGACCCATCCCATTAGCGTGCCATCTAGGAAAGAAAAGTAGCAGGTTAGCTAGCCCTTATATGGAAAGCAACATAGTTGGTTAGAGGAGAAGGCGATAAGCCACAACTCAGCAATGTATGTCATTCTGTACAGCAGTTTTGAGGAATTTTTAGGCACTGCTACAGAATAGATAAAATTGTAAAATTTTTGGGTAGCTTTCGAATAGTTATGCACCCAATGTAAAATTTTCGAAATTTTTGCACTGCTAGATATCCCTACAAAATTGAATAGGTGAGGTTCTGTCCAGATTGGTCATTCTGCGCTGACTACCCCCCTTTAAGGTTCTAACCTCCGCTCTCTTAAATCGAATTTTCGCAAGATCCTATGGGCTTAGTCTCACCCAGAGTTGACTCAATCCAAAATTTTAGTGAAAGTTTTCTATGTCTCTAAGTTGAGCAAACAAGAACCTAAATTTCTTAACCTTACATTTACTTATGGCCTATCTAGTTTTTGAAACAGGTAAGGTTTTAAAACTTTGAAACTTAGTCTTCATCAATCATTGAACGGCATAAGAAGTAGAGCAAAGCGTTATGATGTTGTTTTCCAGAAAACCAATTTTTTTGAAGTTTGAGATGAGCTCAAATCTTTTGAAAGGTAGGATGAGGATGAAAACCTATGAAAGAGATGAGGATAGCATTCTACATTTTCACAAATAACTTTTATAACCAAAATAATCTTTTGAGAGAAAACATTGTCCTTATCTATCGACCATGCTAACTAAGGCTTTTTCCTACAGTCATGATGGGCTCGATACCACCTCTTGTGGGCACCGGAATATGAATCGATCCTCACATGTGCTTGGACTTAGAGGTGACAGCCATACTCCATTTAAGTGTATGCTCATCGCCACCCAAAAGTCCCATGCACGAGTATTGACTAAATGGCCCTCACTCAAACAAATATGAGCCACATAGTCACACCGCACACACTTACGCATCCATGGGAGTTTCGATTCCATTCCGAACAACCATACCGGGATTGAGACCAACTCATCCACGCATAGCATCTCGCCATCCATCTTAGGACCTTGGTATCGCCCGCACTCTCCAAGGGGAGCACAAGCAATAGCCAAAGAACGACGGTCACACGAGTGTATGCATTGATGGTTGATAACAATTCAGTGTACCCGATATGTGTCTAGTGCTAATTCCCAAGATCAACGCTTAGCACCCACATATCCCGTGATTCGAGATGTATCGCAACACATACACATGAATCTAAGCAGCTTGGAATAGCATAAACATAAACTACAACTATTACAACTACTTATTATTATAAGTAGTGGCCGATCGCCAAATATTACATGTTCAAAAGTAAAGTGCAGCGGAAATTAAACATAACCAAAAGTAGGACAGCGGTATGTCCATCCATAATACCCAAAGGCAACCGACTTGGAAAGCCCAAGTTCATCCATCAACATCATTGTCGGACCTCGAGTAAAGTACGGTCGCCGAGGTGTTCTTCCATACCGCCGCTATATTGTTTGATTACAACCATGAGTACACGATGTACTCGCAAGACTTTAGTGTATGGAAATAAAGTAAATGCAGGGCTATAACAAGGAATTAAGCTTCTACACTAGTCTCATTTCAGCATAAGGCAGATTTTGTTTGTAAAGCAAAAGATTCATAAAACGGTAACTAATTTGTATAGAGCATTTAATAATAAGCTAAATAACAGTAAGTAGAGTTCATAGATGACATTTCACAACCCTCCTTGGTTGTGATCAATAAGTAAGAACAGCCACCCCTGGCTTCCCAATTCACCAACCCAATCCAACACCATTTTCCAAAAGCTTTAGCAAAAACAAAGACTATACTTGACATTATTTTCCCAAGTTGCTCATGACCATGAAAGCACGCTAATTAATTAGATTTTAATCTCTGCAGAGAGTGTACACTTTACCCACATGACACATTCTAGCAATCATGTCAACCATGCCTCGCGATACTCACCGCATCTGATTTGCTAGATTGTGACTTAAACCGCTCAACTAGTTAAAGTTTAATCTTACACCGCCCGGTGAATGTTAACCCTTGTCACAAATCGAGATCCCGAACTCGCGATGGTGCCCCCATCGAACTCTCCCCATGACAAGGCATGCACCGTTGTATTGGAATGCTTGGGCCCTAACGCCTTTAAGTGAAGGGAGCACCTACGAGCAACACCGCACTCGATGTGCCTTACTACTCCGCCACCGAAGATGCAAGATTAAATTTCAACTAATCTAATGAGTTTAGGCTATCCCATACTAGCACATGTGGTTGCACAAAACACTTAGGTGATAGCATCAAGTTCGTCCTAATGACCCACGCAGAATCTCCCCAACTACACGTGAGCTCTTTTTCACGCCTCAAGTTAAGTAATAACTCGCCTGCCTAAATCATAAGTTTTGAGTTGGGTTTTTACCAAGATACACGAAAATACCTCGTTCCGCTCAATTAAACAAAGTTGCTCATAGTAGTTAAAATGGTATCCAACATTTAAAATTCGATCTAATGAGCATATACCATTCACATTATGGTCTCGTACTATTTTTTCCGTACAATTTTCCCATTAAAATAGTAAACACAAAACATCAATGCCTAACTACAAATTGGAAATTGCTAAAGAGTACTCGGGTATATTTTTGGGTTGGGAGTACTCGATTATCCAACCTTCAGATCTTCATCAAGATGTGTGCTCCAAATAGTTCAAAAAACTTCAAATGATTAAAAAAACATTCAACTGGTTCAAAACAAACTTTTCGGTTTGAAATTTCAAATGATTCAAAAACTTCCAATTGGTTAAAAACATTCTATTCAAAAACTTTCAAATGATTGAAATTTTTTTTGTTGGAAAACTTTAACTGAAGCGAAAACTTCCATGTGATTTGAAAAAAAAAAAATTCAACTCAAAACTTTACTCTTCTTCAATTAGTTTTCAGGAAATGATTTGAGGGGAGGGTTGAGATCCTTTGGATGATGATCTCATAGTCCAAAATCTGAGAACTTTTGTAATAAAGATTACACGAGTGCTCCCTAGACAACAAAATTTTATTTGAACCACACGTCCGTGTGGATGCATATCCTAATGGATACATTAATGAAAAAAACTAAATAGCTAATTATTCTGGCGCTAACCAGAGATTTCACCTATACATACTAATTACAAGCCTGTTCATATAAGATTTTGGATCTAAAAATAAATGCATGTGTATTGTACATTTTGTGAAATGCAAGGAAACAAGTATTAGTAAAACAAAGATCAATTTAAGCCTGCCATGGTTAGATGCATCCACACTGTTGGCACGCATCCAATTAACGTGGCATGCATGGAGGTTAATTTTGGTTTTCTTTTATCAAATATTGCATGTTGACTTGAAATTGATTTTTTCAAAAAATTATTGTATAAAAATATATGTAGAATCAGAAATATAGATTAAAAATGTTCAATCCGACATATATGTAAGCATTGAAGTAATCTTTCAAAAAAATTGTATACTAATGTATAGAACTTTGTCATTGAAATTTCGAAAAAATTATGGTATTTATCCTGAGAAGTACTTCCAAATTAAAAGGAATCTGGTATACAAATGTATAAAACTCAAAATGAATAATGCAATTAAAATTGTGATATCCAGCGTTTATCTTAATCCTACTTGAAATGAACAGAGCTAAATCTACCACAAATGGGTGTAGGTGTAGCTAGGTGGATTACGACGAGGCTAGAGGTGGTGAGTTGGAGCAATAAGTAAAAGAAATGTTGCCGTTTGGCTATTACAGGCAAACACACACGGTCCTTCGATTTGGTTGTCACCAAAAGGGTTTATATCCACACTGCCGTCGTGCAACACTGGTCGACGGAAAACCCGAGAGGAATACGTTGTTGCATACGCTTCTGAATCAAACTTTTTAGATGTGTGTTGGACAGAAGCTGAACCGCGTTAATTTGCTGCAGGGGTACTACTACATAACCATTGGAGCTGTGGATCATATACTTGGAACATATCTGAGTGATACCGATAGACCTTATTACCAGGGTGGACAAAATATTTACTTTGATGGCTGGGGTGGACTCGGTGCATCCGCCGTCCTTGCCGGCATAGCAGAATCTGCCAGGTCTTCGAGATTCAAGTTTGACACAGTTATCCACGTAGATTGCTCAATGTGGGAAAGCAGGAGAGCAATGCAGAGGAGAATCGCAGAGGAGCTAAAGCTAGACAGATCCGCAATGGCCTTGTTTGATAAGAAGGCTGAGGATGATGATTTTAGCGGGGTACGTAAAAGCTCTAGGGCAGAGATAGATGATGTTGGAAGCTGATCTATAACACCTTAAAGGACTGTCGGTTTTGGTGGTTTTCACAATGGGAGTGATGAAGAGATTGATTTAGCTAGATGTGGTGTTCCTGTATTAGATTCGAGAAATAAAGTATTGTGGACATTCCGGGGAGGTTTCGACTTGGTCCTACAATCAAAGACAAAGTGAAAAGTGCTCATGTTTTTCTTTATGCTCCTCCTATTACTGTAGAAGATTGGCCCAATATAGACGGGTCAAAATTAATGCATGAAGAGGCTGCCCTAGTTAGCCATGAGATCAACTATAATTATAGATTGCTGGTTCTATCTGTCATTCCTACATTATAACCATGGCAACTTCATTGACTACGATCAGAACGCCCATACTTTTAACTATTGGGTATGTGATGGGATCATACCAGGAGATAGTGCATGGGAGATTGGTAACAGACTTCATGAAGCGATGCGATTGGATCTTCCTACAAAACAGGACTTTATAAAGTGGTTTGACCTGTTTCCTGATCTCAAAGCAATGGAGAGCCGATGGATTTCAGTCACATGCAAGAGTGTAGAGGTCCAAAATATCCAGACCATACCCAAGGAGGCAACATCCTATTTCTTGACTTTGGAAAAATCTGATAATCTGACAGCATTGCCAAAGCACTTGTTCGAACAAGCCAACACACTCCGTGTTAAGACTCTCTTGCTGCACCTTCAGTTTTGCATCCCTCCTTTTATCTGCTGTAGCAACCTAAGATTTCTTTTGATAGAAAACTGCAGCGATGAGGGTGTCAAGTTAATCAGTGAAGGAGCGAGAAGAAAGTGAAGGATCGAGATGGCGAACAGAGGGGGTGAATGGTGCAAATAAATTTTCCCCAAAATACTCCAACTAAAACCGAGAAAAGATCACATAAGAAATCGTGAAAAACCCGCAAAACCGGACGACTAGACAACTATATGCATCCAGCTTACATGGATATTATCCATAAAATATGTGAGGATTTTTCAATCACAATCCTGGTTGTCAAGTGTCCAAGAGAAGAAATCAATTCAAATACTTCTTTTCTAAAAGAGATCAAGCCAAAACACAAAGCCTCTTTTAGAAAAGCAAAAGCAGATATTTCCAGAATCTGTCTTTAATTTGAACAGGAGGTTGGTGGGTTTTGCTGCTCACAAAATTATGAAAAATTTCTCCCTATGCGCAGATGAGTCTTGAAGCTCTCCACCAAAACTCAGATCAAAAAGCCAAATAGAAAAATCATCATAAATCTATGAACACAGACAGTCAGAAACTTCGGGCAGAAAATTTGGGGCTCGGTTTTCACTTCATAGCACCCAAACGGTGAAACCAGTGGACTCCAAACTTTTTCTACAGATGGGTATATGAGTCCCACAATCTCCAACAAGAATCACTCAAGAACGATTTTTCTATATTTTCTAAAAATCAAAGACTAACTGCTGCGCGAAGAACAAGTTCTGGACAGAACTGGAACTTGAAAGAAGAGATGATCTCTACTCAATCAAAGAGTGCAAAAGAGATGTAAAACCATATGAACACACTCAAAACATCCAAGATCAGCATTTAGAAGGAGGAGGCAAATCCAAATTGCATGAATGTAGATTCGGAAAGTAAATGCGTAATGTAAATGCTGAATTTAAATTACGTAAAGTAAAGACATAATGTAAATGCAAAATTAAATTCACAATAATGTAAAGAAATTTCTTTGTATTTCTGGTGGGAAGGTTTACAAAGCCTCACTTCATGTGGGCAAAGCTCAAAGGCAACTCAAACCTTCAAGTGGAGGCCACCCTCCACCCATTTATACTCTTGGGTCACCTACCACCCTTGGATGAGTCCCTCAACCTAGGACACTCATCTAAGGGCTAGGATTAACCCACTCACACAGCCATGCAGGCTAACCCAAACCCACACATACGGGTTTTCTTGCACGGTTTTCAAAGCATACTACCTAGACCCGCTAACCTATCAACTAGACCGCAATCCGGCACTCATTGATCCACGCGGCTTTTAGCTAGCATCATCTCCTTTCCTTATCTTCTTGGCTTGGACTCAATCTCCGATCATCTTCCGCGATCTCCCGTCTGGACCTCGGCGCTCCTCGCCTAGTCCGGTCATCCTCCGCCTCACCATGACCTAGCACCGTCGCCAACCATCAAAGACAAGGAAAACCTTCACATAGCAATACCCATATATATTTAATGATTATCCCAAATCATTAATCAATCTTAATTACGCTCAATGGTCCAATGCTACCCCCGTGGGTAGCACTAAAAAGCAACCAACACTCAAATTGCTTCATACCAAAATCCAATTCAAATCAAACTCAATCTCAACACTTGTCAATTACTCATCACACACAGGATAGACCTCCACATGGTCTTTCAGAAAAAAACGAAATGGGCATTTCTCCAAAGCCTATGGGTGCTAGACATACGCGATACAAACTGGGATTGGATCTTATCCTTCGAAGATGGTGCTGATGCTTCAACTCAGGAAGCTATATCTGAAGGCTGCAGCATCTAATTCTTCTACTTCCTTGACAAAATTAGTACAGGACTCATTCATGGGCTTGAAAAACGTGGAGCTTCTCGACTTATCTGGTAGTAGTGCCATGGAAGTAATGCCAAACTTATCAGGGTCACGTAGACTAAGGGTGCTTATTCTTGATGGCTGTGCTAAATTGAAACATGTTGAAGCTGATGTCCTCCCTACATCATTGGAGTCATTCAGCTTCGATGGATTTGGACCAGCATCTAGGTGGAAGCATTCACTAGAGATGCCAGAAGAAAAGGTGAGCCCGAGTCCTCGTACAAGTCAAGAGTCTGCAATGTCTAAGATATCTCTAGAGGGTTGTGCACGACTGAAGGATGTATTCTTGCGTGGATTGCCAAACCTCAAGGAGCTGAACCTCTCTAACACAGCGATCAAAGAACTTGACCTCGAAGCTATGCAGGTCCCACAACTTAAGCGCCTCTTGTTGTTGGGTTGTGAGAACCTTTGCAGAGTGCAATGGCATGATGTGGGAAATCCGCCACTAAAGTTGCTATGCGTAGACTCCCGAGTCAAGACAACAAGGGCATTGGATGATGACTGCCAGGATCTTGTTCCTCCTACAAGGTCAAGAGGATACCCCTGGTCAGCTGGCACATATTGTTGTCGCAGATGCAAGGTTCCTTCGGGGCTTCTATAATGGTGACACTTATGAAAATATATTGGGTCACTCCAAAGTAAAATTCCATTTACATCTCTCTCGTACTATCAACCATACACAAGTTAAAGGAACCAACAAGCAAGAGGAAAATAGCCCAAGAGAAGAGTCGAGTGTTGCTCAAGCAGTAGGGCTGTCATTCCCCTACGTGGATGTCCTTGACAAGGTTGTCAACATAGATGGCGAAGATGTATCCTCAATGCAAGGTTGCACACAACTAGTACCTTTGGAACCTCATATTGAAATTACTGAAGGAGGCTGTAATTGGGAAAGCGATCAGGATCGTAAAAATACGGAACTCTTGATGAGGAGAGCTGAATCCTGCATGTGCACGACAACTCGTCCATCACTGTTGCTAATGTTGGTACGCAAGTCTATTCAAAACAATTTGGTAATATGAGATGGTGTCGTGTTGACAGGTGCCCCAAGCTGCATTCTGTGTTCCTTCTAGATGTATTTCCCATGGAAGTTTCATCTTTCGAGGGCCTAGAGACCCTCTGGGCGTCTCACCTACCAGCAGTCAAATACATTTGGAGCAGGAAAGTAAGGTTTTACGAAGACACGATAGAATCTGTTACTGGCTTTCCAGAACTACGGTATATACACCTGCACTTCTGCCCCAGGCTCAAGTTTGTGCTGCCCTGGTACTTGCCCACCATGCGTCGCTTGGAAACATCCACATCACATATTGTGGAGAGCTCACACAATTTTCCCAAAGGGATACCTCACTTAGGGAAATGTGCTGACCACATAAATTCCCAAGCCTCAAGCACATCCATCTCCATGACCTCCCCATGTTGCAGCATATATGTGAAATCGATTTGTTCGCTCCTGCGCTGGAGACCATCAAGCTCAGGGGCTGTTGGGTCTCAGGCGGCTGCCAGCCATTCACAGTGGTCGTCGAGGTGATCAGCCGCCGGCAGTGGTGGACTGCGAGAAGGACTGGTGGGACAAGCTCGAGTGGGGTGGGTTGGAGGCGAGCCGCCTCCTCTTTGAACCACGACACTCGCGTTACTACAGGAAGACCACACTGAGAGGATCAATTCTCAGGTATGCACACATCTCCAGTGCCAAAATATCTTTCAGCTAGAATCATTTACATCGCGGCCTCTAATCTACGTATGTTTGATCTTCAACTACTGATCAACTTGTTTTGCTTGTTCGATTCCCCGTTTTTTATATCTAGGTAATCAAGCGGATGCAAGCTTACTACATGGGCCAATATGCCACTATCTACAGGATGTTGCTGCGGCTATTTAAGTACTTATCACCGTCTGTTTGCAATGTTATAAGCTGGTGTGTTTGTGCATTTATGTTTGTGTGGCTTGGGACATGCTTTGAGAAGGCCATGCCCAGAGGTTCTCTTGTCAGGTCAGAATGTCTCTCTCGTGTTCAATCCCTATCCAAATCTGTTTAATATTTTTTAACAGAGTATACCTACTAATGTGAACATTTAGCCATCTAATTATACTCTACAATTGTTGCTTTTCAACTGCTCATCACATTGCCCTAATGGTTCCAATTCTATTTTTCACACTCAGGTGATCTCTGCGTCGCATTGTTACAACATGGATCAGTGTGCTGCTACCTACCAGACTGATGTTGCGGTGATATTAAAATAATTACTTCTCACTGCATGTGCCGATCACAATATACGTTGGTGCGGCTTGGGAGCTGCTACTTGATAAAACCTGGAATAAAAGTGTTGTTATTGTGCCTATGCACCTGCACAACTTCTGTGTTGCACTTTGTGCATTACGTGTCTGCACAACTTGTCATGTTTGAGTTTGGTATGCATTTGAAATATGGTCTGATTGTGTACGCAAGAAGGACCTGGTGTTGTTGATTTGTGAAGGACAACACTTTTATGCTATTGATGTAAGGGACAAATGATCATGTTCTCTCTGAAAAAGTTAAAGTGGTATTCCGTGTGAGTTTACCAACTTTTGGATATTAGTGCGCAAGGGATATGTAGTAGTAGATTATGGAAATAACCATACCTAACAAAAAGATCTCGTCGATTGCCCTGTAGTGGCAAGCTTTTCAGTTTCATGAGAAACCCTGTCTCCGGAAAGATAAACATCGATAGCCATGCTTTCTGCTGGGCTATTTAACATGATAGGTTCTTAAAGATCATAGAGAGCCTTCTAACACCTGAGAAACTAGCTGGCTCCGTTAGACATTTTGCGAAGGATTCAATGTTTTTTTCTATTGGAAGGAAAAGGAGTTCCGTGAATGCAGCATGTTCCTAGATGCCTGAGGACCAATTCCTCTTAAGCATTTGCAAACACTATCCTCAAAGCTGCCCAGGTAACAATTACTGAAGCATTAGCATGTCCAGATTTTATAAATATAGGCTTATAAAAAAAAAGAGGGATTACAGATTTGCAGTCTTGGTTGTGCACAGACACAGAGCTGCCATGGTATCTGTGCTAATGGAGAGCTATTGATTCATTTTCTCTGTGGAGGCAGATTGATCAAGAGTGCAAATGACTGCTTTAGGAATACAACTCAGTGAGGCATATATATAGCGGTTGCTGGGAAAGTAGCATCCTCCTGATAATCGTGCTACATCAGGTTGTCAGACAATATTCAAGAATACAAAAAGGCAAAATTAGATATAGGCCATTCAAAAGATAGTATTTTGAAAAATGCCACTCCAAAATATGAAATTAAAAATTTGCCACTTCGAAAATTGACTCTTTAGATATTTGCCACTTTAGGATCCTTTTGCCCTCCCTTCACCCTTCCTCCTCCCGACCAGCCATCATCTCTGCTTCTCCAACAAGCTCTAGCCATACCGCCGCCTCCTCACCGTGAGAGCCTGTTGACCCCACCGCTGCTGATACTACCTACTACTATCAGGCAACCAAAGTAAATCACTAACACTAAACAATTACCACTGCTCCTACTAGATGCAATCTAAGAGGAGGTGAACTTTGTGACAGCCTTGGTGCCCTCGAAGATGGAGTGCTTGGCGACCTCAACGGGAGGATGATGTAACACCACAGTACTTCATGTTCAAGTATTATCACTAGTTATATTTTTCATCACTTTATCATGATTTTAATCATAATTTTAGTATGCAACCTAAACAATTATCACCACTACTGAACTAAGAATAACAATAATTTGCATAACCAAATAAACAACAACAAAACAATAATAACCTTGGAACCATGTGCCCAAGCATACCCGAGTCCACGCATTAAGAATGCCCAAGTCTTCACACTTGGGTACGCCTGGATCATATGCATTTGGAAGCAATCTTTACCTTTTGGCGACAATGATGATAACAGTAAATAAACAACTAAACATCTCATTTCATATAAAACTGACTATGTTCGCATGTCCATTACTACGACTACGAATGTTCATCAATTAAATTGGCTAAGAACGTTATTACTCATGAGTGAACAGTAAAACTAGGCATTTGCAAAAGATGATGTGACAAGTAATACAATAGCGCTACTCCAATCCGTATATGTCACCTTCAATGATCACTTAAAGCATTAAAATAAGTAAGGGTTAGTCCACGACTTAGTAAGTACATAATAAAATAATAACATAACTATTTGTTACATTCATCTCATTAATCATCTTTGGGTGGGTCGACAATAGCATAACCATTAATCACAATCATCTTATTAGACTTCATTTATCATTAGCAATGCAATGCAATTATGTCTACATGCTCATATGCAAATTTCAATTTCTTGTTTTAGAGTGGCATTTTTAAAATGCCATCTTTTGAGTGGCATATATCCAATTTTCCTTGAAAAAATGACTACTAATTTTACTGGAACACAATAGAAGCAAGAATACTTGAAATATAGTAGTAATTAAGGCACCTAGATCAAATTGCCTCAAACAGAGTTGATTTTATTAATAATATTATTAATTCTAAAATTAAAATTACTTTACACCCATGGTTATTTATAAAAATAGAAATAACAAATAAAAAATATTGAAAATAATATGGGAAGGAGAAAACTTCCATAGTCTTAGGAATGAGGAAGGGTCTCTCCCTAGAATAAAGGGAGCCCAAATAAGGGTTGGGTTGGAGCTCATATTCCCTCAATTGCTCATATAATTTAGGATAGGAGGAGGTTTAGGGGGTGGGTTGGGCTTGCTCTTATGGGAGTTTGTAATAAAGGGTCTCACATATATGTCTTATTATTTTGCACAATAGCATGTAGTGGTTTCTAGTTTTAAAGATTGAATAGGCAAGCTTTTTCTAAAGTAGTATTAAATTTCAGTACTAATGCATATGGACATGTTAAGCTGTTCCTATTAATTGGACAAGTCTGAAGAGAGTCGTCAAGTAAGTAACCACAAGATAACAAGGATCTCATTGTTAGAATGTTATACACAGAAAACTAAAATTGTAGTTTGGTTCTTCTATACATTGTATCTCATTATAGTGCATAGTATAATCATTTTCTTTTCTGGATGTCAGGTTTTCAGAGATACTAATTGCTTTTTGCTGCTACCATCTCAAGCCATCTAGGCAAAACTTGAGGAGGCAATATTAGCTTTGGAAGCATCAAACCTATCAAGTATGATTGCATTATTTGCAGGTTCACCATATTGAGATTTTTGAAAATCGAAAAAATTGAGTCAAATCGGTAGAAATCGAATGGTTTCAAAATTTGAAGAAAATTCAAAAAATAATTTTCACCAATAATACGCTCGATATGCCTCGATAATCGACCAAAATTTTATGTAGCGATTTTGTAAACTTGTGTTCTTCGGTGGTTGATTTTGTGAGCAATTTAAGCTTGATATTTATCAAAAATCGGCGATATTCAGCGATTATCACGATATTTATATAGCATAAATTTTCTGATTTTTAATTTTTTTAAAATTTAACGAGGTTCTGACGGTATTATATACCGTACCAACTTGATATAGTGGATAATGCGATATTGACGATTATCGATGATATTAGAATCTGGTCTGATATGAAAAGCTCTTGATTTCCTTCGGAGTTATATCATTGAATTCACTGTTCTCTGTTTTAGGACGGGAGGATGTTCCGGAGGAACTTGAAGCTGGAATTTTAGATGATCCTTCCTCTAGATGGTTTAGCACATCGAATCGGAAGAATTGTACGCAGCAATCAAGGTTTTCATTGTTTTGAGATTGTGATTACTGCCATGTTTCCTGCCGGCAATCATACGGCGCTGCTTCAGAGATGCGACTGTCTGCACAAACATAAATATGCAAATAGGCTTCATTCGGGAGAATAATTATTGGCATGCCTACAGAGAGTTTTCTCTACCATGTTGTTGTCCTGCATGTGATTTCTCAATGACCTATTTACATGCATAAGCTAATGAATTTCAGTATAACAGATTGGCAGTTTTTGCAAGTGCACTGTTGAAATTAATTGGAAGGTAATTTACTAGCTGTTCTACATTCCAGTATCTTACTGCAATTGAAATTTCCTGAAGCTGCATAATGTATGTATGTAGATATTGCAGGTAGTATATACTATATAACATACAATACTAGCATCGATCATCAGCAATGTTCATCTTTTCTTTTAAGGTTCAAAATCACTTATTGTTGATCCATCTTATCTGTCATTCACCTATGGTTTCAGTCTAGATCTGCTATTTTGTGCAGGCCGACTGACTACTAGGATAGAGACTACACTGACCGTGTCATCCTTTGGCCCGACGCCGGAGATTGTTTCCCAAGTAAGGTATCTCTGTTTCTTCTTCTCACCCGTGCGTCCATAGCATACATGGCTATTCTTATCTGGTTATGTTCCTTTGTATCTCCATCACTCCATGCCATATGTGTAGCTGATACAAAATCTGTTACCTGGGTTTGTTTTATGCTATGTATACTAGTTTAATGAGTTGCAATAATTAGGTGAGAGGGCAAACCTTGTGGCTTGTGGTGCCCTCCTTGTGCTTTACATGTTCATTTGACCTTGGTGCAACTTCTTTGTTCAGCTTGGCTCTGTGTTAGTATCTATCTTTTTTCGAACAAAGGCAGTTGCTGCATGCAAATATCCTAGTCTCTTCTTCTAATTGTAAATTTATTCATTATCGAGGAGACTTTTATGTTCGATTACATGGATGTGCTCAAAATAAGATGATTGGGTTAGTATATTGTGGTGTGGTCAACAACGCACATAAGGTTGCTTCCTTAGCTTCAATTTTACCAGAATGAAGTGGGGCTTGGTGAGTCATTGGTTCGAGAGATTCGGTTGTGCGAGATCTATTTGATATCTATGAGAATATGATGGATCTAGTTTCTTAGTCGTATTTTGGATGGCGTAATGAAATTTATGTGTAACTGAATATGTACCTACGTTTGCATGTTGTATGGCGATACCGTCATGTGTAATTTGAGGCTATAGACTTCATTTCATCAACTGTGTTTGCATCCTTAGAGATCTAGCCTTGTTGTGGAGTCATATTACTTACTGCACATAGCTGAGAGCCTGGGTTTCTAATTTTATTAGAAGCATAATTCTCTCCTTTTTCACTTGAGTTTATTTTATAATTTTGAAGCTGTAGATCAGAATTTTTGTAGATATCATATTAAATTTAGTCGTGTTCTATTTTGTAGGTTAGATGACCATAGGCATTATCTGTTGATATTTCAGCCACACAGATTAGCTCGGAGTTTAATGCGCTAAAATTGGTTAGTTCCATCGTCATACTCTTTGAAGTGAATATGCTCGGGATGAAATCTCTCATATTACTTCGTGAATTTCTTTGAGGTATTACAACCCTATTGTTAGAAGTAAAGATAACTTAACTTTTTATGACTGCACGTGCGCGATATAGCATATATCTAGTAATTCTAAAGACAAAACTTTGCCAAGCTCACTGCAACTTGTGTTGATATTGACAGCAAAATAGTTGTCATGCAGCTGATTTGCGTAAAAACATCACAAAACGCATGTTTGTGCATGCTTGCTTATTCAATTGATCAGGTTGTACCTACTCTGATTTTTGTAGAATTAGTCTGCACTTACGTGCGCAAAGATGTGAATATCTTTGTGTGGTACCACAGAATGGTCGAAAGGAAAAACACCCATTTAATTTACTAACTAGCAACTCTGCCCTCAAATGGGATTGAGGACAATTCAGCAAAAGTCATTGACGTGGTTCAGTCAGTCTATCGGAAATGAGCCTGGATTCATCATTCATGGCTGGCTAAGCCGGCCGTTGTGAAATTCGGCAAAATAATGAGGTGTCAGAGGCAAATCTTCGTTTCAATGTTTGCTGAATTGAACAAAAGCAATGGCAGATTGGTAGCTAACTAGGATAGGCAAGGCAAGGCAGGAAACCCATGTGGAGGCAAGGTGGCCGTGGACAGTGAAGGGCGTGTCTTGAGCTGGCGTGATGGAACAGCAGTGACAAGGCTCCAAGAGGACGTCTCGGCAGCTTGCCGGGCTTATGGGAGGGTGTTCAATGCTGTGCTGCCAATGCACCATCTCCCTGGCTGGCTAGCTCGATCTCTGCCCCTACCTGGCAGGAGGCATCAACGTCACCTCACTGGCCACTGGGTCGCTTGAGAGACAGACGAATTCCAATGGGCGCGACAGAAAGCGGTGCCGCCTATGCATAATAATCCACAGGTCGCATAGATCAAACACCTGTGTGTGTGTGTCTGTAGGAACTTGGAAGATCGAGACCGAGTGTCCTGAGAGAGTACGACCGGACGAGGCAGGCGTATCGAATGACGATGCAAAGCTTTGGGAAGATGTGCTTCGTTTGGCTTCGTCCGTTCAAGTGGTTCTTAGACTATCTCTAGTAATTTCTCTTTATTTTCTTCTTTTCCTCATTTTCTTCTCCATATTCATTTCCTTTATTCTATTATCTCGTGGCGTCTCGCCGAAGGTTTTATATATAATGATTCTCTCTCTAAATCCTTGAAGGCAGAAGAAGAATTCGTTGAAGTGCTTAGGATTTGCTCTGCGAAGAGATTTAGAAATTTGAAGGATCTGTTGGAGATAGTCTTACTTTCCTGCAAAATTTTCTCTTTACAAAACCATATATACAAAACACAGTGAGCTTTCTTTAGCCGAAAGGCTAGCATCATGAAACCATCAGTTAATAACATATATAATCATTATCGGACTAAAGTCTTCTCTGGAAGCGGCGTTTCTGCTTTTTTTAATGTAAGTCATATGAATTTTAAAGTAAACAAAGAATACATAATCACAATCTATCGTTTATTTACATTTTAATATTTGTACGACCTTACAAAAGCAATGCATACCACTCCTTGATTGTCATTAAGAAATATCTTCTGGAACCGCCAGGATGTACGTTGATCCAGAAATCGACATAAGGCTGTTCATTTATTTCCAGTTTCCGAGAGCAACAAAGGCTTCGTGACAGTCTGCATTATTGCGAACCAAGTCCAGGACTGACAAAAGAAAACAACATGGTATAGCTAACTATTCGAAAGATATTTTAACTGTACGTGTAGCTAATATCGATTTTTTTCACGCTGCGGGATGGGGCCTCCGAAATGTTTGTGTCGTACGCAGTGTCATCGGGAAATGAGAGTATTGCTTCAATACCTTTTTTTAGTTATATAAATTTTAAAGTAAGTAAATTGATAAATAATTATTATTTATCATTGATTTATACTTTATTATTTATGTAACTGTTAAAAGAAAAGTAGCAAAATATCTATGGAGAAATAAGTATATGAGAATGCTAGCCCGCTGAGATGGTTTTCATGGTTCGCAAGATCGATTAGTTAGCACTCGGCACTAAAACAAATCCAATTAGCTTTCTATAGTTCTATAGCGATGCTTCCACTTAGTTAACAACCGCAACTGATTTTTTCTTCAGACAGAAACCAACTAATTTGGACGTTTGTACCCTGTTTGGATGAGTACGTAGACAATATTTACATACTTAGGAAAATTTTAATGCCAGTTGACCTTCAATTGATTGTGAGTTGACCATTAGTCGGACAATTTTTCCTCGTGCAAATTATTTCTTCTATTTTGATTTTTTAAATAACAAATGAAGTTCAATTCTTTTGAAAAAAAAATTGTATGATTCTAGATTGCTAAAGATGGTACCATATGTTTTTGAGATTATGATCGAGTTCATATATTTTATAAAAATCAAAAGCTAGAGCCGAGTGACTTAATTTTTATAAAATGTATAAGCTTGATCATCTGCGAAAAATTTATACCACCATCTTTAGCATTCTAGAATCATACAAAAAAATCTAAAAAGAATTGATTCATTTGTTCATTAAAAAATAAAAACAGAAGGAATAATTAGCGATGAGGGCAAAATTGTCCATTGACGGTCAACTAATAAAAATGACAAAAGGGAAGAAGAGTGTAGAATAGTGGCAAAAATAAAACAAGAAAAAAGTAATGGCGAAGCGAAATTGCATACTTTTTCAATGGCACCAACAAAATTTTCCTAGATACTTTTGTTTCATGAGAAGACACACTTGGACGAGTAAGTTGCATTAGAAATACCTCAATTTATGCGATTATAATCAAAGATTTAAATCACGGTTCACGATCCATCACGATCGGAGATATGAAAAAAACTATCACAGCTATACTACATGTCACGGTTTACTATAATATACATATTTTCACTATTTCAATTATATGATATTATTAATTTATATATAATGAACTATATTAAATTTAAAGTATATGTTGTGATTGTTATATGTAGTCATACTACATGTAACATAAAATAATCTATATTATTATGTAAATTTAGGAGATGGATTTAGATTTTTAGTTGATATTTATTATTTCTATGAGCTAAATTAATTTAATTTAAATATAACAAATACGATAAAAGAAGAAAATCATAAACAAAACACAATTAATGTTTAGCAATATAAAGATAATGATACATGTAACAAAAGCGGGGCTATGCGGCTACAAAAATAACGTAAATAGCTATCAATATAGCGGTTATAATAGTTGTAGCTATATTTCACGGAATTTTATTAAATCACATATCGTTTTATATCTGAAAAACCTATAGTAGGGCTTGATTATACCGCGCTTTGCTCCCCAAACTAATTACTTTTTAGCTATCTAAACTTGCAACTGTTTGCACAACAGGTCATTTTCGTTGTTCGATGGCAGAATCTGCTGACATACATAGATTCCACGTAGGCAAGAAATGCAAACGAGGAACTTCTTCACTGCTCTCCTACTGTTTTCTCTCTTTCTCCTCCGTCAAACCAGACCTAAGCTTGTCTGCGGCGAGCATCGCTAAGTCGAGCACGCTGCGGCAGCATGGCTCAAGATTGCACGCAGCAACAATGCTAATGCCCGCAGAGTCCAAGGGCACGCGGCAGTGGCGACTGCCGACCCTTCAATGCTTACCCTTGGCTTGGACGCCTAGCAGCAAAGGGGCAATCGTGCAACAAGTTCACGAAACCAAGTGATACAACCGCGCAAGTTTGAGAGCTATCATTGTTTTTGCTCTGAAATCCACCTTCTTCATAATTACCACTCTCCTGCCAACCTGCCACCACTTTCGCCATACTTTTAGGTTGCCTCATGGCCATCCTTGCATATGTGTAACAATAAAGAAAATGAAGAACGCCGCGCTACATTACTAGAGGTGCAAATGCATATCCGCCCTCAATCTGGAGTCCTAGTTAAGGTATGAGCAATCGCCCACATTTCGTCTACAAGCTAAATTTTCAGGCGAACTAATTTGGTGTATGAAAGTGAACACACATGGATACCAAAGCGAACATGTGGGAACATATGTAACAAGCTAACAAGAAAACCATGCATACCAAAGCGAAAGTGCGAAACGAAAGTCGGTCTTCCGTACGTGCCGCCCGTGCATGCACGGCATGCAAGAGCTACACGCCGATAGATCGAGAGCAAGTCGGTAGGCGCGGTCTTGCCGCAGTAGTTGAGGATGAGGCTGAGGACGTGAGGCCGATGGGGAGTTGACCGGGATGCCGCGGACGTTGGCCTTGATGGCGGTGCAGGGCAGACGGCCGCCTCCGGGGTCGACGAGGAGCTAGCTGCACGGCAGCGCCAGGGGCATGCCCTATTAGAAATATCGTCTGAAATAGGAATGTATTTTATATCTGTTAAAGAAGATTGATGGCATCCATATTAGGTAGTTGAAGATATTATCTGTTGTATCAATTCTAGTCTCTTTCCTTTGCCGTATCAATCTCAAACTCAATCTCTGTAATACTACGCTTTGGGGCTGTTTCAGGCTCATATAAATAGACTCCGCGGCCTCTCTGAGGAGGTGATAGCGCTTCACAAAGTTTTCATGGTATCGAGCCTTCCTCAAAATCTTCATCTAGCCATGGCAGAGCTCCAGCTCCTCGTGCCCATTGCTCACGGCGTTTGGGCTTCAATCTCGGAGAAACTCCATGGCTAGTACCATATACCATTCACATTATAGTCTCGTACTATTTTCCGTACAATTTTCCCATTAAAATAGTAAACACAAAAGATCAATGCCTAACTACAAATTGGAAATTGCTAAAGAGTACTCGGGTGTATTTTTGGGTTGGGAGTACTCGATTATCCAACCTTCGGATCTTCATCAAGATGTGTGCTCCAAATAGTTCAAAAAACTTCAAATAATTCAAAAAACATTCAACTAGTTCAAAACAAACTTTTCGGTTTGAAACTTCAAATGATTCAAAAACTTCCAATTGGTTAAAAACATTCTATTCAAAAACTTTCAAATGATTGAAAAAATTTTTGTTGGAAAACTTTAACTGAAGCGAAAACTTCCATGTGATTTGAAAAAAAATCAACTCAAAACTTTACTCTTCTTCAATTAGTTTTCAGGAAATGATTTGAGGGGAGGGTTGAGATCCTTTGGATGATGATCTCATAGTCCAAAATCTGAGAACTTTTGAAATAAAGATTACACGAGTGCTCCCTTGACAACAACAAAATTTTATTTGAACCACACATCCGTGTGGATGCATATCCTAATGGATATATTAATGAAAAAAATTAAATAGCTAAATATTCTGGCGCTAACCAGAGATTTCACCTATACATACTAATCACAAGCCTGTTCATATAAGATTTTGGATCTAAAAATAAATGCATGTGTATTGTACATTTTGTGAAATGCAAGGAAACAAGTCTTAGTAAAACAAAGATCAATTCAAGCCTGCCATGGTTACATGCATCCACACTGTTGGCACGCATCCAATTAACGTGGCATGCATGGAGGTTAATTTTGGTTTTCTTTTATCAAATATTGCATGTTGACTTGAAATTGATTTTTTCAAAAAATTATTGTATAAAAATATATGTAGAATCAGAAATATAGATTAAAAATGTTCAATCCGACATATATGTAAGCATTGAAGTAATCTTTCAAAAAAATTGTATACTAATGTATAGAACTTTGTCATTGAAATTTCGAAAAAATTATGGTATTTATCCTGAGAAGTACTTCCAAATTAAAAGGAATCTGGTATACAAATGTATAAAACTCAAAATGAATAATGCAATTAAAATTGTGATATCCAGCGTTTATCTTAATCCTACTTGAAATGAACAGAGCTAAATCTACCACAAATGGGTGTAGGTGTAGCTAGGTGGATTACGACGAGGCTAGAGGTGGTGAGTTGGAGCAATAAGTAAAAGAAATGTTGCCGTTTGGCTATTACAGGCAAACACACACGGTCCTTCGATTTGGTTGTCACCAAAAGGGTTTATATCCACACTGCCGTCGTGCAACACTGGTCGACGGAAAACCCGAGAGGAATACGTTGTTGCATACGCTTCTGAATCAAACTTTTTAGATGTGTGTTGGACAGAAGCTGAACCGCGTTAATTTGCTGCAGGGGTACTACTACATAACCATTGGAGCTGTGGATCATATACTTGGAACATATCTGAGTGATACCGATAGACCTTATTACCAGGGTGGACAAAATATTTACTTTGATGGCTGGGGTGGACTCGGTGCATCCGCCGTCCTTGCCGGCATAGCAGAATCTGCCAGGTCTTCGAGATTCAAGTTTGACACAGTTATCCACGTAGATTGCTCAATGTGGGAAAGCAGGAGAGCAATGCAGAGGAGAATCGCAGAGGAGCTAAAGCTAGACAGATCCGCAATGGCCTTGTTTGATAAGAAGGCTGAGGATGATGATTTTAGCGGGGTACGTAAAAGCTCTAGGGCAGAGATAGATGATGTTGGAAGCTGATCTATAACACCTTAAAGGACTGTCGGTTTTGGTGGTTTTCACAATGGGAGTGATGAAGAGATTGATTTAGCTAGATGTGGTGTTCCTGTATTAGATTCGAGAAATAAAGTATTGTGGACATTCCGGGGAGGTTTCGACTTGGTCCTACAATCAAAGACAAAGTGAAAAGTGCTCATGTTTTTCTTTATGCTCCTCCTATTACTGTAGAAGATTGGCCCAATATAGACGGGTCAAAATTAATGCATGAAGAGGCTGCCCTAGTTAGCCATGAGATCAACTATAATTATAGATTGCTGGTTCTATCTGTCATTCCTACATTATAACCATGGCAACTTCATTGACTACGATCAGAACGCCCATACTTTTAACTATTGGGTATGTGATGGGATCATACCAGGAGATAGTGCATGGGAGATTGGTAACAGACTTCATGAAGCGATGCGATTGGATCTTCCTACAAAACAGGACTTTATAAAGTGGTTTGACCTGTTTCCTGATCTCAAAGCAATGGAGAGCCGATGGATTTCAGTCACATGCAAGAGTGTAGAGGTCCAAAATATCCAGACCATACCCAAGGAGGCAACATCCTATTTCTTGACTTTGGAAAAATCTGATAATCTGACAGCATTGCCAAAGCACTTGTTCGAACAAGCCAACACACTCCGTGTTAAGACTCTCTTGCTGCACCTTCAGTTTTGCATCCCTCCTTTTATCTGCTGTAGCAACCTAAGATTTCTTTTGATAGAAAACTGCAGCGATGAGGGTGTCAAGTTAATCAGTGAAGGAGCGAGAAGAAAGTGAAGGATCGAGATGGCGAACAGAGGGGGTGAATGGTGCAAATAAATTTTCCCCAAAATACTCCAACTAAAACCGAGAAAAGATCACATAAGAAATCGTGAAAAACCCGCAAAACCGGACGACTAGACAACTATATGCATCCAGCTTACATGGATATTATCCATAAAATATGTGAGGATTTTTCAATCACAATCCTGGTTGTCAAGTGTCCAAGAGAAGAAATCAATTCAAATACTTCTTTTCTAAAAGAGATCAAGCCAAAACACAAAGCCTCTTTTAGAAAAGCAAAAGCAGATATTTCCAGAATCTGTCTTTAATTTGAACAGGAGGTTGGTGGGTTTTGCTGCTCACAAAATTATGAAAAATTTCTCCCTATGCGCAGATGAGTCTTGAAGCTCTCCACCAAAACTCAGATCAAAAAGCCAAATAGAAAAATCATCATAAATCTATGAACACAGACAGTCAGAAACTTCGGGCAGAAAATTTGGGGCTCGGTTTTCACTTCATAGCACCCAAACGGTGAAACCAGTGGACTCCAAACTTTTTCTACAGATGGGTATATGAGTCCCACAATCTCCAACAAGAATCACTCAAGAACGATTTTTCTATATTTTCTAAAAATCAAAGACTAACTGCTGCGCGAAGAACAAGTTCTGGACAGAACTGGAACTTGAAAGAAGAGATGATCTCTACTCAATCAAAGAGTGCAAAAGAGATGTAAAACCATATGAACACACTCAAAACATCCAAGATCAGCATTTAGAAGGAGGAGGCAAATCCAAATTGCATGAATGTAGATTCGGAAAGTAAATGCGTAATGTAAATGCTGAATTTAAATTACGTAAAGTAAAGACATAATGTAAATGCAAAATTAAATTCACAATAATGTAAAGAAATTTCTTTGTATTTCTGGTGGGAAGGTTTACAAAGCCTCACTTCATGTGGGCAAAGCTCAAAGGCAACTCAAACCTTCAAGTGGAGGCCACCCTCCACCCATTTATACTCTTGGGTCACCTACCACCCTTGGATGAGTCCCTCAACCTAGGACACTCATCTAAGGGCTAGGATTAACCCACTCACACAGCCATGCAGGCTAACCCAAACCCACACATACGGGTTTTCTTGCACGGTTTTCAAAGCATACTACCTAGACCCGCTAACCTATCAACTAGACCGCAATCCGGCACTCATTGATCCACGCGGCTTTTAGCTAGCATCATCTCCTTTCCTTATCTTCTTGGCTTGGACTCAATCTCCGATCATCTTCCGCGATCTCCCGTCTGGACCTCGGCGCTCCTCGCCTAGTCCGGTCATCCTCCGCCTCACCATGACCTAGCACCGTCGCCAACCATCAAAGACAAGGAAAACCTTCACATAGCAATACCCATATATATTTAATGATTATCCCAAATCATTAATCAATCTTAATTACGCTCAATGGTCCAATGCTACCCCCGTGGGTAGCACTAAAAAGCAACCAACACTCAAATTGCTTCATACCAAAATCCAATTCAAATCAAACTCAATCTCAACACTTGTCAATTACTCATCACACACAGGATAGACCTCCACATGGTCTTTCAGAAAAAAACGAAATGGGCATTTCTCCAAAGCCTATGGGTGCTAGACATACGCGATACAAACTGGGATTGGATCTTATCCTTCGAAGATGGTGCTGATGCTTCAACTCAGGAAGCTATATCTGAAGGCTGCAGCATCTAATTCTTCTACTTCCTTGACAAAATTAGTACAGGACTCATTCATGGGCTTGAAAAACGTGGAGCTTCTCGACTTATCTGGTAGTAGTGCCATGGAAGTAATGCCAAACTTATCAGGGTCACGTAGACTAAGGGTGCTTATTCTTGATGGCTGTGCTAAATTGAAACATGTTGAAGCTGATGTCCTCCCTACATCATTGGAGTCATTCAGCTTCGATGGATTTGGACCAGCATCTAGGTGGAAGCATTCACTAGAGATGCCAGAAGAAAAGGTGAGCCCGAGTCCTCGTACAAGTCAAGAGTCTGCAATGTCTAAGATATCTCTAGAGGGTTGTGCACGACTGAAGGATGTATTCTTGCGTGGATTGCCAAACCTCAAGGAGCTGAACCTCTCTAACACAGCGATCAAAGAACTTGACCTCGAAGCTATGCAGGTCCCACAACTTAAGCGCCTCTTGTTGTTGGGTTGTGAGAACCTTTGCAGAGTGCAATGGCATGATGTGGGAAATCCGCCACTAAAGTTGCTATGCGTAGACTCCCGAGTCAAGACAACAAGGGCATTGGATGATGACTGCCAGGATCTTGTTCCTCCTACAAGGTCAAGAGGATACCCCTAGTCAGCTGGCACATATTGTTGTCGCAGATGCAAGGTTCCTTCGGGGCTTCTATAATGGTGACACTAATGAAAATATATTGGGTCACTCCAATGTAAAATTTCATTTACATCTCTCTCATACTATCAACCATACACAAGTTAAAGGAACCAACAAGCAAGAGGAAATTAGCCCAAGAGAAGAGTCGAGTGTTGCTCAAGCAGTAGGGCTGTCATTCCCCTACGCGGATGTCCTTGACAAGGTTGTCAACAGGGATGGCGAAGATGTATCCTCAATGCAAGGTTGCACACAACTAGTACCTTTGGAACCTCATATTGAAATTACTGAAGGAGGCTGTAATTGGGAAAGCGATCAGGATCGTAAAAATACGGAACTCTTGATGAGGAGAGCTGAATCCTGCATGTGCACGACAACTCGTCCATCACTGTTGCTAATGTTGGTACGCAAGTCTATTCAAAACAATTTGGTAATATGAGATGGTGTCGTGTTGACAGGTGCCCCAAGCTGCATTCTGTGTTCCTTCTAGATGTATTTCCCATGGAAGTTTCATCTTTCGAGGGCCTAGAGACCCTCTGGGCGTCTCACCTACCAGCAGTCAAATACATTTGGAGCAGGAAAGTAAGGTTTTACGAAGACACGATAGAATCTGTTACTGGCTTTCCAGAACTACGGTATATACACCTGCACTTCTGCCCCAGGCTCAAGTTTGTGCTGCCCTGGTACTTGCCCACCATGCGTCGCTTGGAAACATCCACATCACATATTGTGGAGAGCTCACACAATTTTCCCAAAGGGATACCTCACTTAGGGAAATGTGCTGACCACATAAATTCCCAAGCCTCAAGCACATCCATCTCCATGACCTCCCCATGTTGCAGCATATATGTGAAATCGATTTGTTCGCTCCTGCGCTGGAGACCATCAAGCTCAGGGGCTGTTGGGTCTCAGGCGGCTGCCAGCCATTCACAGTGGTCGTCGAGGTGATCAGCCGCCGGCAGTGGTGGACTGCGAGAAGGACTGGTGGGACAAGCTCGAGTGGGGTGGGTTGGAGGCGAGCCGCCTCCTCTTTGAACCACGACACTCGCGTTACTACAGGAAGACCACACTGAGAGGATCAATTCTCAGGTATGCACACATCTCCAGTGCCAAAATATCTTTCAGCTAGAATCATTTACATCGCGGCCTCTAATCTACGTATGTTTGATCTTCAACTACTGATCAACTTGTTTTGCTTGTTCGATTCCCCGTTTTTTATATCTAGGTAATCAAGCGGATGCAAGCTTACTACATGGGCCAATATGCCACTATCTACAGGATGTTGCTGCGGCTATTTAAGTACTTATCACCGTCTGTTTGCAATGTTATAAGCTGGTGTGTTTGTGCATTTATGTTTGTGTGGCTTGGGACATGCTTTGAGAAGGCCATGCCCAGAGGTTCTCTTGTCAGGTCAGAATGTCTCTCTCGTGTTCAATCCCTATCCAAATCTGTTTAATATTTTTTTAACAGAGTATACCTACTAATGTGAACATTTAGCCATCTAATTATACTCTACAATTGTTGCTTTTCAACTGCTCATCACATTGCCCTAATGGTTCCAATTCTATTTTTCACACTCAGGTGATCTCTGCGTCGCATTGTTACAACATGGATCAGTGTGCTGCTACCTACCAGACTGATGTTGCGGTGATATTAAAATAATTACTTCTCACTGCATGTGCCGATCACAATATACGTTGGTGCGGCTTGGGAGCTGCTACTTGATAAAACCTGGAATAAAAGTGTTGTTATTGTGCCTATGCACCTGCACAACTTCTGTGTTGCACTTTGTGCATTACGTGTCTGCACAACTTGTCATGTTTGAGTTTGGTATGCATTTGAAATATGGTCTGATTGTGTACGCAAGAAGGACCTGGTGTTGTTGATTTGTGAAGGACAACACTTTTATGCTATTGATGTAAGGGACAAATGATCATGTTCTCTCTGAAAAAGTTAAAGTGGTATTCCGTGTGAGTTTACCAACTTTTGGATATTAGTGCGCAAGGGATATGTAGTAGTAGATTATGGAAATAACCATACCTAACAAAAAGATCTCGTCGATTGCCCTGTAGTGGCAAGCTTTTCAGTTTCATGAGAAACCCTGTCTCCGGAAAGATAAACATCGATAGCCATGCTTTCTGCTGGGCTATTTAACATGATAGGTTCTTAAAGATCATAGAGAGCCTTCTAACACCTGAGAAACTAGCTGGCTCCGTTAGACATTTTGCGAAGGATTCAATGTTTTTTTCTATTGGAAGGAAAAGGAGTTCCGTGAATGCAGCATGTTCCTAGATGCCTGAGGACCAATTCCTCTTAAGCATTTGCAAACACTATCCTCAAAGCTGCCCAGGTAACAATTACTGAAGCATTAGCATGTCCAGATTTTATAAATATAGGCTTATAAAAAAAAAGAGGGATTACAGATTTGCAGTCTTGGTTGTGCACAGACACAGAGCTGCCATGGTATCTGTGCTAATGGAGAGCTATTGATTCATTTTCTCTGTGGAGGCAGATTGATCAAGAGTGCAAATGACTGCTTTAGGAATACAACTCAGTGAGGCATATATATAGCGGTTGCTGGGAAAGTAGCATCCTCCTGATAATCGTGCTACATCAGGTTGTCAGACAATATTCAAGAATACAAAAAGGCAAAATTAGATATAGGCCATTCAAAAAGATAGTATTTTGAAAAATGCCACTCCAAAATATGAAATTAAAAATTTGCCACTTCGAAAATTGACTCTTTAGATATTTGCCACTTTAGGATCCTTTTGCCCTCCCTTCACCCTTCCTCCTCCCGACCAGCCATCATCTCTGCTTCTCCAACAAGCTCTAGCCATACCGCCGCCTCCTCACCGTGAGAGCCTGTTGACCCCACCGCTGCTGATACTACCTACTACTATCAGGCAACCAAAGTAAATCACTAACACTAAACAATTACCACTGCTCCTACTAGATGCAATCTAAGAGGAGGTGAACTTTGTGACAGCCTTGGTGCCCTCGAAGATGGAGTGCTTGGCGACCTCAACGGGAGGATGATGTAACACCACAGTACTTCATGTTCAAGTATTATCACTAGTTATATTTTTCATCACTTTATCATGATTTTAATCATAATTTTAGTATGCAACCTAAACAATTATCACCACTACTGAACTAAGAATAACAATAATTTGCATAACCAAATAAACAACAACAAAACAATAATAACCTTGGAACCATGTGCCCAAGCATACCCGAGTCCACGCATTAAGAATGCCCAAGTCTTCACACTTGGGTACGCCTGGATCATATGCATTTGGAAGCAATCTTTACCTTTTGGCGACAATGATGATAACAGTAAATAAACAACTAAACATCTCATTTCATATAAAACTGACTATGTTCGCATGTCCATTACTACGACTACGAATGTTCATCAATTAAATTGGCTAAGAACGTTATTACTCATGAGTGAACAGTAAAACTAGGCATTTGCAAAAGATGATGTGACAAGTAATACAATAGCGCTACTCCAATCCGTATATGTCACCTTCAATGATCACTTAAAGCATTAAAATAAGTAAGGGTTAGTCCACGACTTAGTAAGTACATAATAAAATAATAACATAACTATTTGTTACATTCATCTCATTAATCATCTTTGGGTGGGTCGACAATAGCATAACCATTAATCACAATCATCTTATTAGACTTCATTTATCATTAGCAATGCAATGCAATTATGTCTACATGCTCATATGCAAATTTCAATTTCTTGTTTTAGAGTGGCATTTTTAAAATGCCATCTTTTGAGTGGCATATATCCAATTTTCCTTGAAAAAATGACTACTAATTTTACTGGAACACAATAGAAGCAAGAATACTTGAAATATAGTAGTAATTAAGGCACCTAGATCAAATTGCCTCAAACAGAGTTGATTTTATTAATAATATTATTAATTCTAAAATTAAAATTACTTTACACCCATGGTTATTTATAAAAATAGAAATAACAAATAAAAAATATTGAAAATAATATGGGAAGGAGAAAACTTCCATAGTCTTAGGAATGAGGAAGGGTCTCTCCCTAGAATAAAGGGAGCCCAAATAAGGGTTGGGTTGGAGCTCATATTCCCTCAATTGCTCATATAATTTAGGATAGGAGGAGGTTTAGGGGGTGGGTTGGGCTTGCTCTTATGGGAGTTTGTAATAAAGGGTCTCACATATATGTCTTATTATTTTGCACAATAGCATGTAGTGGTTTCTAGTTTTAAAGATTGAATAGGCAAGCTTTTTCTAAAGTAGTATTAAATTTCAGTACTAATGCATATGGACATGTTAAGCTGTTCCTATTAATTGGACAAGTCTGAAGAGAGTCGTCAAGTAAGTAACCACAAGATAACAAGGATCTCATTGTTAGAATGTTATACACAGAAAACTAAAATTGTAGTTTGGTTCTTCTATACATTGTATCTCATTATAGTGCATAGTATAATCATTTTCTTTTCTGGATGTCAGGTTTTCAGAGATACTAATTGCTTTTTGCTGCTACCATCTCAAGCCATCTAGGCAAAACTTGAGGAGGCAATATTAGCTTTGGAAGCATCAAACCTATCAAGTATGATTGCATTATTTGCAGGTTCACCATATTGAGATTTTTGAAAATCGAAAAAATTGAGTCAAATCGGTAGAAATCGAATGGTTTCAAAATTTGAAGAAAATTCAAAAAATAATTTTCACCAATAATACGCTCGATATGCCTCGATAATCGACCAAAATTTTATGTAGCGATTTTGTAAACTTGTGTTCTTCGGTGGTTGATTTTGTGAGCAATTTAAGCTTGATATTTATCAAAAATCGGCGATATTCAGCGATTATCACGATATTTATATAGCATAAATTTTCTGATTTTTAATTTTTTTAAAATTTAACGAGGTTCTGACGGTATTATATACCGTACCAACTTGATATAGTGGATAATGCGATATTGACGATTATCGATGATATTAGAATCTGGTCTGATATGAAAAGCTCTTGATTTCCTTCGGAGTTATATCATTGAATTCACTGTTCTCTGTTTTAGGACGGGAGGATGTTCCGGAGGAACTTGAAGCTGGAATTTTAGATGATCCTTCCTCTAGATGGTTTAGCACATCGAATCGGAAGAATTGTACGCAGCAATCAAGGTTTTCATTGTTTTGAGATTGTGATTACTGCCATGTTTCCTGCCGGCAATCATACGGCGCTGCTTCAGAGATGCGACTGTCTGCACAAACATAAATATGCAAATAGGCTTCATTCGGGAGAATAATTATTGGCATGCCTACAGAGAGTTTTCTCTACCATGTTGTTGTCCTGCATGTGATTTCTCAATGACCTATTTACATGCATAAGCTAATGAATTTCAGTATAACAGATTGGCAGTTTTTGCAAGTGCACTGTTGAAATTAATTGGAAGGTAATTTACTAGCTGTTCTACATTCCAGTATCTTACTGCAATTGAAATTTCCTGAAGCTGCATAATGTATGTATGTAGATATTGCAGGTAGTATATACTATATAACATACAATACTAGCATCGATCATCAGCAATGTTCATCTTTTCTTTTAAGGTTCAAAATCACTTATTGTTGATCCATCTTATCTGTCATTCACCTATGGTTTCAGTCTAGATCTGCTATTTTGTGCAGGCCGACTGACTACTAGGATAGAGACTACACTGACCGTGTCATCCTTTGGCCCGACGCCGGAGATTGTTTCCCAAGTAAGGTATCTCTGTTTCTTCTTCTCACCCGTGCGTCCATAGCATACATGGCTATTCTTATCTGGTTATGTTCCTTTGTATCTCCATCACTCCATGCCATATGTGTAGCTGATACAAAATCTGTTACCTGGGTTTGTTTTATGCTATGTATACTAGTTTAATGAGTTGCAATAATTAGGTGAGAGGGCAAACCTTGTGGCTTGTGGTGCCCTCCTTGTGCTTTACATGTTCATTTGACCTTGGTGCAACTTCTTTGTTCAGCTTGGCTCTGTGTTAGTATCTATCTTTTTTCGAACAAAGGCAGTTGCTGCATGCAAATATCCTAGTCTCTTCTTCTAATTGTAAATTTATTCATTATCGAGGAGACTTTTATGTTCGATTACATGGATGTGCTCAAAATAAGATGATTGGGTTAGTATATTGTGGTGTGGTCAACAACGCACATAAGGTTGCTTCCTTAGCTTCAATTTTACCAGAATGAAGTGGGGCTTGGTGAGTCATTGGTTCGAGAGATTCGGTTGTGCGAGATCTATTTGATATCTATGAGAATATGATGGATCTAGTTTCTTAGTCGTATTTTGGATGGCGTAATGAAATTTATGTGTAACTGAATATGTACCTACGTTTGCATGTTGTATGGCGATACCGTCATGTGTAATTTGAGGCTATAGACTTCATTTCATCAACTGTGTTTGCATCCTTAGAGATCTAGCCTTGTTGTGGAGTCATATTACTTACTGCACATAGCTGAGAGCCTGGGTTTCTAATTTTATTAGAAGCATAATTCTCTCCTTTTTCACTTGAGTTTATTTTATAATTTTGAAGCTGTAGATCAGAATTTTTGTAGATATCATATTAAATTTAGTCGTGTTCTATTTTGTAGGTTAGATGACCATAGGCATTATCTGTTGATATTTCAGCCACACAGATTAGCTCGGAGTTTAATGCGCTAAAATTGGTTAGTTCCATCGTCATACTCTTTGAAGTGAATATGCTCGGGATGAAATCTCTCATATTACTTCGTGAATTTCTTTGAGGTATTACAACCCTATTGTTAGAAGTAAAGATAACTTAACTTTTTATGACTGCACGTGCGCGATATAGCATATATCTAGTAATTCTAAAGACAAAACTTTGCCAAGCTCACTGCAACTTGTGTTGATATTGACAGCAAAATAGTTGTCATGCAGCTGATTTGCGTAAAAACATCACAAAACGCATGTTTGTGCATGCTTGCTTATTCAATTGATCAGGTTGTACCTACTCTGATTTTTGTAGAATTAGTCTGCACTTACGTGCGCAAAGATGTGAATATCTTTGTGTGGTACCACAGAATGGTCGAAAGGAAAAACACCCATTTAATTTACTAACTAGCAACTCTGCCCTCAAATGGGATTGAGGACAATTCAGCAAAAGTCATTGACGTGGTTCAGTCAGTCTATCGGAAATGAGCCTGGATTCATCATTCATGGCTGGCTAAGCCGGCCGTTGTGAAATTCGGCAAAATAATGAGGTGTCAGAGGCAAATCTTCGTTTCAATGTTTGCTGAATTGAACAAAAGCAATGGCAGATTGGTAGCTAACTAGGATAGGCAAGGCAAGGCAGGAAACCCATGTGGAGGCAAGGTGGCCGTGGACAGTGAAGGGCGTGTCTTGAGCTGGCGTGATGGAACAGCAGTGACAAGGCTCCAAGAGGACGTCTCGGCAGCTTGCCGGGCTTATGGGAGGGTGTTCAATGCTGTGCTGCCAATGCACCATCTCCCTGGCTGGCTAGCTCGATCTCTGCCCCTACCTGGCAGGAGGCATCAACGTCACCTCACTGGCCACTGGGTCGCTTGAGAGACAGACGAATTCCAATGGGCGCGACAGAAAGCGGTGCCGCCTATGCATAATAATCCACAGGTCGCATAGATCAAACACCTGTGTGTGTGTGTCTGTAGGAACTTGGAAGATCGAGACCGAGTGTCCTGAGAGAGTACGACCGGACGAGGCAGGCGTATCGAATGACGATGCAAAGCTTTGGGAAGATGTGCTTCGTTTGGCTTCGTCCGTTCAAGTGGTTCTTAGACTATCTCTAGTAATTTCTCTTTATTTTCTTCTTTTCCTCATTTTCTTCTCCATATTCATTTCCTTTATTCTATTATCTCGTGGCGTCTCGCCGAAGGTTTTATATATAATGATTCTCTCTCTAAATCCTTGAAGGCAGAAGAAGAATTCGTTGAAGTGCTTAGGATTTGCTCTGCGAAGAGATTTAGAAATTTGAAGGATCTGTTGGAGATAGTCTTACTTTCCTGCAAAATTTTCTCTTTACAAAACCATATATACAAAACACAGTGAGCTTTCTTTAGCCGAAAGGCTAGCATCATGAAACCATCAGTTAATAACATATATAATCATTATCGGACTAAAGTCTTCTCTGGAAGCGGCGTTTCTGCTTTTTTTAATGTAAGTCATATGAATTTTAAAGTAAACAAAGAATACATAATCACAATCTATCGTTTATTTACATTTTAATATTTGTACGACCTTACAAAAGCAATGCATACCACTCCTTGATTGTCATTAAGAAATATCTTCTGGAACCGCCAGGATGTACGTTGATCCAGAAATCGACATAAGGCTGTTCATTTATTTCCAGTTTCCGAGAGCAACAAAGGCTTCGTGACAGTCTGCATTATTGCGAACCAAGTCCAGGACTGACAAAAGAAAACAACATGGTATAGCTAACTATTCGAAAGATATTTTAACTGTACGTGTAGCTAATATCGATTTTTTTCACGCTGCGGGATGGGGCCTCCGAAATGTTTGTGTCGTACGCAGTGTCATCGGGAAATGAGAGTATTGCTTCAATACCTTTTTTTAGTTATATAAATTTTAAAGTAAGTAAATTGATAAATAATTATTATTTATCATTGATTTATACTTTATTATTTATGTAACTGTTAAAAGAAAAGTAGCAAAATATCTATGGAGAAATAAGTATATGAGAATGCTAGCCCGCTGAGATGGTTTTCATGGTTCGCAAGATCGATTAGTTAGCACTCGGCACTAAAACAAATCCAATTAGCTTTCTATAGTTCTATAGCGATGCTTCCACTTAGTTAACAACCGCAACTGATTTTTTCTTCAGACAGAAACCAACTAATTTGGACGTTTGTACCCTGTTTGGATGAGTACGTAGACAATATTTACATACTTAGGAAAATTTTAATGCCAGTTGACCTTCAATTGATTGTGAGTTGACCATTAGTCGGACAATTTTTCCTCGTGCAAATTATTTCTTCTATTTTGATTTTTTAAATAACAAATGAAGTTCAATTCTTTTGAAAAAAAAATTGTATGATTCTAGATTGCTAAAGATGGTACCATATGTTTTTGAGATTATGATCGAGTTCATATATTTTATAAAAATCAAAAGCTAGAGCCGAGTGACTTAATTTTTATAAAATGTATAAGCTTGATCATCTGCGAAAAATTTATACCACCATCTTTAGCATTCTAGAATCATACAAAAAAATCTAAAAAGAATTGATTCATTTGTTCATTAAAAAATAAAAACAGAAGGAATAATTAGCGATGAGGGCAAAATTGTCCATTGACGGTCAACTAATAAAAATGACAAAAGGGAAGAAGAGTGTAGAATAGTGGCAAAAATAAAACAAGAAAAAAGTAATGGCGAAGCGAAATTGCATACTTTTTCAATGGCACCAACAAAATTTTCCTAGATACTTTTGTTTCATGAGAAGACACACTTGGACGAGTAAGTTGCATTAGAAATACCTCAATTTATGCGATTATAATCAAAGATTTAAATCACGGTTCACGATCCATCACGATCGGAGATATGAAAAAAACTATCACAGCTATACTACATGTCACGGTTTACTATAATATACATATTTTCACTATTTCAATTATATGATATTATTAATTTATATATAATGAACTATATTAAATTTAAAGTATATGTTGTGATTGTTATATGTAGTCATACTACATGTAACATAAAATAATCTATATTATTATGTAAATTTAGGAGATGGATTTAGATTTTTAGTTGATATTTATTATTTCTATGAGCTAAATTAATTTAATTTAAATATAACAAATACGATAAAAGAAGAAAATCATAAACAAAACACAATTAATGTTTAGCAATATAAAGATAATGATACATGTAACAAAAGCGGGGCTATGCGGCTACAAAAATAACGTAAATAGCTATCAATATAGCGGTTATAATAGTTGTAGCTATATTTCACGGAATTTTATTAAATCACATATCGTTTTATATCTGAAAAACCTATAGTAGGGCTTGATTATACCGCGCTTTGCTCCCCAAACTAATTACTTTTTAGCTATCTAAACTTGCAACTGTTTGCACAACAGGTCATTTTCGTTGTTCGATGGCAGAATCTGCTGACATACATAGATTCCACGTAGGCAAGAAATGCAAACGAGGAACTTCTTCACTGCTCTCCTACTGTTTTCTCTCTTTCTCCTCCGTCAAACCAGACCTAAGCTTGTCTGCGGCGAGCATCGCTAAGTCGAGCACGCTGCGGCAGCATGGCTCAAGATTGCACGCAGCAACAATGCTAATGCCCGCAGAGTCCAAGGGCACGCGGCAGTGGCGACTGCCGACCCTTCAATGCTTACCCTTGGCTTGGACGCTAAAACGTTAGTAGCTTGAGCGTCGAGATGTAGGCATTTCTCTTCTCCTTTAGTTGGAGCAAATTCATTTAATGGAAGAGAAAAGCCCACATCTACAATCCACCATATTTGGGGGCTCATGGATTTAAAATGAGAAATCATAAATATTTTCCATGAAGCATAATTTGAGCCATCAAAAATATGTGAATAGGTGTAGTGCACTAATCCGCTAGTCGCCATCCTTTACTCTCTAGACGGTTAAGTCTAATAAAATGAGAGATCAAGCTTTGATACCACTTGTAAGATCGAGGATGCGCCTAGAGGGGGGGTGAATAGGCGTTTATAAAATTAATCGCTTTCTAAAACGATGCGCTCTAATCAACCCCTATGTCAAAACCTAATCAAAGATAATGCGGAAGCGATAAACTAGGTTTTGACAATTAAGGTCTAAATCAACTAGGCTCACTAGTGTACTAACTAAATTGTGTCTCTATCCAAGAATTGCTAAATAGAACAAACAATTAATAATAAGCAATTCTAACACAATCAAGCAATTGATTAATATATAATAAAGTAAATGCTTGAAGATAAAGGAGACAAGAGGCAACCGATATTTTTCCGTGGTGTTCGGAGACTTGCCGGTCTCCCCTAGTCCACGTTGAGGCTAGCCCAAACCCTTGGACCGGCTCCGCAATGAGCACCTGCCTCGATTCCATTAGATGTGGTTTTTCACGTTTTCGCGTAAGCTCAACCCGAACCTTTACAAACTTCGCCGGGGCTTCTCACAACCTTGAGGCCTCCCGCACACGACGCTCTATGCCGTCTAGGAGTCGGCAACCTCCAAGAGTATCAAGCCGAGTCTCCGTTCGAGCTTCACCTAGCACAACAAATGCACTTCCGGTGATCACCTAGTGCAACACATGCACCTAGGCTCCTCCTCAAGTGCAACACATGCACAAGAGATCTCAACCCACTCCTAATTGCAACACATGCAATTAGTCTCACTCTTAGCTCAAAATCAACTTGCGGGAATGCAACACATGCAAACCACCTCCCAAAAGCTCACACAAGAGCCAATACACAAATGAGAGCTTCAACACATGAACCACCTCACCCAAAATGCTCAATCAACCAGCAAATGCCCCCCATGACCTCCTTTTATAGCCTCACAAAGAAAACTAGCCGTTGGGGGGCAAAACAGATATTAAAAGTGCTGAAACTAGCCGTTGCTACAGTACCCACGGTACTACCGACATGAAAATAGCGGTACTACTGTTTTTATGTACTACCATGAGACAAAATGCGGTACCATCTGACCTCATCGCTTTTAACATGCATTTACGACACTCGAAAAAAACGGTCATAACTTTTGACTTGAACTCCGATTTAGGTGATCTTGGACTCTATCTTGAAGCTTATTACGAGGGATACAATCTCCACCCATTTTAAAGATTTAAGCAACCATAGATATTTTCTAAAATCATAAAAATAAAGACTCTAATGTAGTCATTCAAGTCCAATTTTGATTTTCTCGAAATCCCTCACATAGACTTGATCAAAAACATGACTACAAGCTAGCAAGGGTCAACAAGATTAAAACTTGAACCATGTGATGATCAACTCATGATCAAAACAATTTGCAAAACATATTTGTAAATTCTATTCACATGCTTCGAAGAGCCATACGTAAATTCCAAATCCAGCTTACTTGAGCATCCTCGTTTTGCAACACATGCAAAACCTAGCTCCAAGCAAAACCAAACAAACTCAAATGCATGAGCTCACTATTTGCAACACATGCAAATCTTAACTCCATGCAACCACATTAAGATCAAATCAAATGTATGAGCTTTCTATTTGCAACACATGCAAATCTTTAGTACATACAAACCACATAAACACCAAATCATGCTTGAGCTCTCTCCTTTTGCAACACATGCAAAACTTAGCTTCAAGCAACCACTTTGATTTTGAAAGATTTGTTTTGTAAAGAGAAAACAAAACACAAAGCTTCAACAATTGAAACACATGCAAAAGTGAACTTCATGCAAAAGCGAACGCATATGCTTATCCCACTTGCAACACATGCAAATCAAAGCGTAAGCAAAACCAAAGCATGAGCTTCACCCATTCGCAACACATACCAAATGGTTAGCTCCATGCAAAAACCAAACAGGTTGAGTTTGAGTGAAACGCGGGTTGAGCTCACCAACACATGATGAAGCTCAAACTAGAAAACTCGACCCCTCTTAATAGTACGGTGATAAAAACTAGACTCAAAGACTAGAAAGTCCTTAGCCTATCTAGTTATACCTTCGCCATCAAGACGCGATCCCTTTGGGGCTTTTAAGATCTTTGATATTTTTGCATCTCCCGGATTGTCACCCTTCTTCTCTTCTTTGTCCATCATCTCTTGATGAATTTCTTCTCTTTTTCTTTGGGATCTCCTCTTAACGCCCATCTTCACTTGATGCGCCATTGTCCCATTTGCTCATCTCAACCATTTGGACTTAACCTATCTCATTCACAACTCATAAGAATAGTTAGTCCAAGATTACATGGTTGTCTCAATCATATATTCACTCCATTAACACATAATGGAAGCCTCTGATATCGATTGAGCACAACCTAAATCAAATTAAAAGATATAAATGTGTCTTGAGTAAACCGATGCAACTAATGCTTCGTTATACTCAAGAACTATTGATTATCCTTAATCAATCCAAAAGATACCATCAATACATGATGAAATGTCCTTTGATGATTAGAAGACAACCAACCTCAATTTAAATTTTCATTTAAATTGATATGAGTATATATTAACTACACAAGTTTTCATATACTCATGTTGATGAAAAGTAATGATCCATAATGTGGATTATATGGAAATGACCATTACTCTAAGCCATCAACAATAGAATAAACCCCACATGTATATGTGCATAGATATAATTGACTTGGAGACAATATGCACATATTCAATTTTGATTACATTGGAGCTTATCCTATATTACCATGAGTATACTACAACTAGGCGATTCAAATATATACTCAAGAATTAGTTTCAATGTCTTGATCCTTATATGTGTCAATAAAGAATAGATCAATACAATGAAACCTTCAAGTTAAATGACGAACTCCCCCTAGATATGTGCATCTACGTAAATATGGAATTGAAAATATTATGCACATCTTGAGGTCTGAATAATGGTAGAGTTCATCCTTTAATCTTGAATCCAAAATATGCATTAAGATATCATAAAATGAATATGAGTGCATACCTCGGGTTTTCCATTTTTCAATGAGATGAGACTAAACAAAAATATACTCAATAAAAGAGTTAGTCTCACATTTGGATTTATTAATATAATCATGGGGATTGTATCCAAAGAATGCAACAAGATATATAACATGAGCTCGAATGCATACCTTTGATATTTTCATCTTTTTCATCCAAAAGAGACTAATAAGAGTTAAGCTCAACAAAAGAGTTAGCCTCACAATAATTAGATTTGTCATTAAACAATGATTATCAAAATAATTAGTGTCGGCGTACTTTACGCCAAGGTACCCTCTCCACGCACAAAGGCATCGTGTGCGTGGCCCACTGGCGAGTAGGTGGCAATCGCCCTACCCGGCCAGCGTTGGTCCACGTGGCGTTAGAGCAGTGGACGAGGCGCCGCCTGCTGCCGCCGCTACCAACCGTGGCGGCTCGGCGGCAAATGGCAAGCACGCCGCCCTGCCAGATCCTACCACGTGGCGTTCGAGCGGCAGGTGGGCTGCGCCCAGCCTACGTGGCGGCTTCGACAGGCGGCGGCGAAAGCATGCCTGCCCACTGTGCGGCCGCGTGGCGTTGAGCGGCAGTGGGCGAGGCGAGACTGCTTCGCCGGCGCCCGCCCGTGGTGTGTTCGAGCGGCAGTGGCGAGACGCCACTTTCGCCGGCGCCGCCTGCCCGCATGGTGCTTTGCGCAGTGGGCGAGCACGCCCGCCTGCTAAATGCTTGCCGCGTGGCGTTGAGCGGCGGCGGCGAGACGCTTCGCCGCTTTCGCCCAAGAAGGCAAAATGGTGGTGCGAGGTTCCTTCACCTCGAAGCCTCCTTCCTCCAATCGTACCATGCCGCCGATCGCAGCGGTGTCACGAGTTGATTGCGAGGAAGTCCGCTGCAGACCCAATCTCTGGCCACCTCACCCGTCGTGAGGTCCCATCCCGGCCAATCGAAGCCATCGTCCGCATTTAATGAGGTTTGAAGGAACAGGACAAAGACGAAGGGCTAATAAATGTGTATAGATCAAGATGATGACCCCTTTACCTACCCCTGTTAGCCTAGCCTATATAAGGGCCGTCTAGTGCATGGGAAAGGGGGTCGAGCATTTGAGAAACGGAGAACCAAGACTTCGAGCAATAGAGCCTTAGGAAGAACTTGTAATCCCCAAGCTCTGTACTTGCTTAAAACACTCTACATAAAATCCAACAGGAAGTAAGGCTATTACCCTGGTCTAGGGGGCCTGAACCTGGGTAAAATCACCGTGTCAACACAGTTCAAGAACGCCGTAGTCCTTCGCGTGGGAGTTTCTAGGGTTTCCCCTCGTTAGGGTTAGCCAGTTGCGAAGACGCCCTCCTATCGAACAAAACCTGGTCTCAGAGATCAAGGCCTATCTCGTGGAATACGCCTGGCAGGGCGCGCCGTAGGGAGCTAGTGGTTGGTTTTCCTACCAACTTCCGTGCTTTTTGGTGTTCTTTTGTTCAAAAGTAAGCCCAACGCATGGCGGATCTCAAGACCATGGAGGCGGCGGCGCGACGCCTAAGGAAAATCCGGCGATCTCAACGGCCGAGGATCGCCTCACCCCGCCTCGGCGGGGTGGCGGCATTGCTCCGTGGGAGGCGGCGAGCCTACATGCATCGCCGCTGGCCATGGAGGAGCCACCCCAAAATCTGCATCGCGGTCCGCCTCTGTTGGACCACCCTCGCGGAACTTGCGGAGACACCGGCCACTCTGTAGGCTGGGACATCGCCAACCTCGTGGGCCTTGCCCAGCTCAGGTAGGGCCCGTCGACCGGCGGTACCGTCGTACGCCGCCAGCAGTAGCGTGCTTGGCGCTCGAGCGTCTAGCCATCCCAGGGAGGTTCGGCCAAAGGCGAGAGCCAAGGCGAGAAGCCACGGCACGGTCCCATTCTGTGGACCTCGGTCGCACCTAGATGAAAGCGCTTGATCGGCCGTGCAATGATCTCCGTGGCCGCTTGGCGCCACGGCCCCGGAGCGCCCCCTGGAAGCAGGTGGTCTCGAGCGATGGGAGCCCCTCCGTGGCTCTCAATCTCGGACTAAGGTGGAGGTTCACTCCTCGACTCTATAGGGAGCCAGTCCCGCGTTCGGGAGGTCTCCGGATCGGACCCCGATGGCGGTGAGCTCCTCTGGCGTCGGTGCAGGCCTTCTGGAGGTTCCGCTTGGCGTCCTTGGAAAAATACTGACGCACCACCAACCCGGAGGAGTTCTTGCAAATCTACACGGTGGTGCGGCGGTGGCAACAAGGTCTGAAAAGATCATGGCCAACTACCTTCCAACAGCTTTGACGAGTTCCGCTCGCTTGGTCGTTAAACCTCCCGCGAGATCGGTGCGCTCATGGGGAGTTAGCGACCTCTTTGTCGCCAACTTCGAGGCTCCTTTATATGCTGACCCGTGGTGAAGGACGACCTCCACGCCTTGAAGCGGGAAAAGTCGGCGCATGACTTCATCCCGATTTTGCCATCGCCGCAACACGATTCTCCACATCTCGTGAGCAATCGGTCATCATGGTCTTCCGAAGAGCGCGGCGCGACCGCGAAGATGAAGGAAAAGATGGCCACTGCACCATCGCCACACCTCCGAAGCTTTTCTCCCTCGCGACAAATATCGCGGGCCGCGAGGCGAGGGCCGCCCGACCCAAGGGTGGCTAAGGCAAGGCACGAGGACCTCAAGGGTTCCGACCGTTCTAGCAAGAAGCGCGAGCCGGCCAGGAAAGACGAGCGGGTCTTGACCGCCGAAGCGCGATGACGCAGGACCCGCGCCGCAGGCGTATCGCCGCGATCGGCGTGGCGATCGCCGTGGCGGCGTGGCAGCCGCGCACGGCCCCGCGATGGCCATAGCGGTCGCAAGGGCGGCAAATCCTGCGAAGGAGGGCGAGCCCTCTTGCCCAATCCACCGGACCAATACCCATGACCTCGAAAAGCCGCCGGTCGTGAACAAAATGGTGGAGAAGCGGCTCAGGAGCGCGCCCGAGCGATGATCAAGGCGAAGATCTGCCGCTGTCTTTCTTTAGCGGCGAATCACGTCGTGGCCTACATCCACGGTGGTTCATCCACCTTTTCTCCAACGCCGCCTGGCGGTTGAAGAAGGGAAGTCGCGCCACGGCGTCGGGCCGAGGCGGGTCGGATCTTGAAGTGGTCGGGCAGACCCTCACTTTGGTCGAGCCGACCACCTGGGCGCCACCGGCCGGGCATCTCCCGTGTGGTGTCGCCCACCATTCGAATGTCTTGGCTTGGTAGCGTCTTTGGTGGACGGAGGAGTTCCATCAACCTCTGTCCTCTTGGCATTCTGGCGCCAGATCCCACTGGCGGATTTGCGCCTGCTCGCCCATCTTTGGGGTAGCCCCAGAGGTCGCTTATGCCCATAGGGCGGTGTGCCTCCGTCACCTTCGGGGATGAAGACAACTACATGCCGAGATGGTGGATTTTGGTCGCCGACCACCTCCCTACAATGCCTTACTCGTGGCCGGCGTTGGCCAAGTTCATGGCGGCAACCCACTATGCTTACATGGTGGTGAAGATGCCGGGGGCCAGTGGCCCCATCGTGATCCCGGTGGATAAATCCGAGGCCTCATACGCCACAAGTATCTGTTGGACATATCCGGCACACTGCGTCGGGCGCCAGCCGCTTCCTGGAGCCTCGGGCCGGACCGTGCCTCACTGGCTCATGCGGTGAGGTCAAGGTGGTCGCCTGCAGTGAGGCGAACCCCAAAGACCATCAACATTGGCGCCAACCTCGGCGCCAAATAGGAAAACAGCTCGTCACCTTCCTCGATCGACTCAGACGTGTTACGCCTGTAACCGTCAAACATATTTGGGGTCCCCGAGGTGATCGAGCACAAATTGGCGACGCCCCCGAGGCGCCGCCCCGTCCGGGGTCCGGAGGCAGCGCCGAGCGCCAAGATGCCGATCGAGAGGAGGTGGAAAAGGCTGTTGGCGAGGATTGTCAGGAGGTCTCTCACCTTGAGTGGCTCGCCAACCACAGTGCTCGTCAAGAAGTCAACGAAATGGCGCGTAATGTCGACTTCACCGACCTCAACAAGGTGCTCCGCCAAGGATCCATACCCTCTGCCGAGTCGACCTCATTGTTGACTCCACGGTAGGTGCTTGTTGTTGTGCTTCTTGGATGCGTACTCCGGGTACCACCAGATCAGCATGGCCCTTGAAGATGAAGAGAAGAGTGCTTTTGTAACCCCTACGGGTGTCTACTGTTATGTAAGAATGGCTTTTGGTTTAAAGAATGCTGGTTCTACTTATCAACGTGCCATGCACATTACTTTCTGTCCTCAAATAGGCCGAAATCTTGAGGTCTATGTTGATGACTTGGTTGTGAAGATTAAGAAGAGTGATGAACTGATTCGAGACCTGGAGGAAACTTTCGCTAACCTCCGGAGGAACTGCTTGAAGCTCAATCCGGAAAAATGTGTGTTTGGTGTGCCCTCGGCAAAATGCTTGGGTTTTACGTGTCCAGCAGAGAATCGGCCAATCCGGACAAGATAGCGGCCATCGAACACATGAAGCCGCCAACCGTGACTCCAGCGGAGTCAATGCGGCGCCGCCGCTCGCCTCCCTAAGGCGATTCATTGCGGTTGGGAGAAAGCTTGCCTGTTCAAGGCTGCCGAAGAAGACTAACCACTTCGAGTGGGTGAAGAAGCCAGAATCGTTTGAAGATTTGAAGCAATACCTCTCCTCTCCCGGTCTTTGGTTTCTCCAAATAGTGGCGAGCTGCTCTTGTACATCGCCGCCACTGAGGTAGTGGCTATTTATCTTTAGTTCTTGAGAGAGGAAGGTGTCGAAGCGATCTACTACATCGACAAGGTGTTACAAGCGAAACTTGGTACCCACAAGCTCGAAGATCTTTGTATCACGGTCTGGTGGCGTCTAGGAAGCTGCGGCATTATTTCCAAGGGTGGAAAATCACCGTGGTCACGGCCTACCATTGCGAAATTCTTCTGCAACCGTGAAGCGTAAGGTCAGTTGCCAAATGGTCGGTTGAGCCGGGAGTTCAACATCAAGTTCGTGCCCCGTGACCGCCATCAAAAGTCGGAAATGGCGGAGTTCATCGCCGAGTGGACTCCGCCACTCGAAGCGAAGAAGCACCCGCCCTCTCCACGGACCTTGTTCTTGATGGTTCATTCATTTGGAGGCGTTGAGGTGAGTTGTTCTGTCTACCACGAGGGGCGTCCTCCAAGTATGTGGTAGCCCTCGACTTCAAGGCAATGAACAATATAGTGAATCGAAGCGCTGTTTGGCCGGGTTGCTGTCGCTTGGCCAGGGCATCCGGCGCCTCAAGTCAAGGTGACTCCGCTAGTCATCAATCAAGCGGAAGGAGTTTCAGGTGTTCGACCCCACCATGGCGGCGTACTTGGCGGAGGTCTGAAGAATGGAGCATCACTTTGAAGGGCTGGGATATATTCATATCCCCCGGCGCGACAACCACCTTGCGGACGGACCTGCGGCTCGTGTCTCGGGAACTTCTTCGGTCGAAGTCTTCGAAAGGCTATCGCGACCAGTCCATCGCAGCCACACGTCCAGTGGGGATGATGGTGTCGCTATTCACCCGGTTGGCGGGGACGGCAAGCAAAAGGCTGTTGCGACCTCCGGCTCGGGTAGAAGCGATCTGCATGACAAGCCTCGATTCGAGGGAGGAAGGCGGCGTGCGCTTCAACCCCAGTCCGGGAGGAAGCGGCGGTCTTCTGGATCACGACATCGAGGAAAAGTTCGACCAATGAGTACCCGGGAGCACCGAGTGGTCGCCCGCAGCGGGAAGATCGGTGGATGGATCTATCCTAGCCTTCTGTTGCGACCAAGTGATCCCCGACGATGATGCCTCGGTGAAAAATTGCACGCAAGACCAAGTGCTATACTCTGGTAGGTGGGGACCTATATCACGAGGAGAAAGCGAATTCTCTTGAAGTGCATCACTTTCGGGAAGAGGGCAGACTTTGCTCTCGATATCCATGGGCGTGTCGAGGAGCCATATGTCGGACGAGCGCTAGTCGGAAAAGTGTTTCGCCAAGGATTTCTTGGCCTCTCGCCCTCGAGGATGCTTGCGAGCTGGTAAAAGATCTGGCTTGTCGAGTTCTTGATGATAAAGGAAAGGTGCTAAGTGTCGGTATGTTGAGGGCAAATAACCGGAGTGCAATTTGGGCCACGATGCTTGAACACGGCTCGTGCGCCTCGAGGTTGGCTCCTGAAGCACGTGGTTATCACCGTTAATCTTGCGGCCTAAAGGCATTTGCGGTGGTTTGTTGCCTCAGCTGGCTTGTGCAAAGACAGCCCGAGGGATCATTAGGATCTAAGTTCCGAAGGTATTTTAAACCATTGACAATCTCGCGCAAAGACTCTGAGGCTAAGGCCGTTCTACGTTTCGCGTAAACTGCCTGGTTTAAAGTCATTTCCTACCTAAGTTCTGCGTAACTTGCGCTATTCGTACTTGTGTTTTTTGGCTGGCTGCGTATGGCCTAAAAAGGGGTCCTGGAGCATTGCCCTAAGATTGCAAGTTTGCTTGGCGTTCTGGCCAAATTGTAACTTGGTCATGTGGCGCCCCGGCGAATAAAAACCAATCAAGCAACATGAACAAGCGCCTGAGATAAAATAAATAAAACATCCCTCTCGCTAAGGTGTTTGTCGGATGTTTTGCATACGGAAAACAAGTTAAGATGAAAAAAAGCAAAAGATTGGGCGGCCACTCGTCCCTTCACTCGGCGCCTAGGTCAAGGTCGCGGCATCCTCTTCCTCCGCAGGGTGGAGACGTCTTCGACGGCCGCTCACTTTGCAGCAGACTGCCACATGTTTCGGCAGTGGCCGCACCGCTCCTCCGCTTTTGCGCGCCTTCCTCGTTGCGGTCACCGCCGCCATTGGATCGAAAGCGATCGCGCGGTGGCGCGAGATAGGGCGTGAAGTCGCGGTCATGATCGCAACTTCCGCCCTCTCTGGCGGATCGGCGGCAGGCGGTGGGCAGCCCCGAAGTGCCTCCGGCTGGTTGGTCGTGAGGCGAATGACTGTAAGGCGGTGTCTTACAAAGCGGTCAGGGTCACCCGGGGGCTCGAGCACCTCTTCATGCGCCAGAAGGCCGTCCGGAGCATGGCGGCGAGGTTGTGCCTCAAGCGGTAGGACTCGAGCTCTAATTGCTTCAGCGCTGCCTCGGCCCTCTCCGCCCGCTTCTGCATGGCGGTCGCGTCGGCTCGCTCCTGCGTCGTAGCCGCCTCTGTCGCGTCGCTCTGCACCAGCTCACCCCCTCACCAAGCGTCATTCTTTGGGCGTCTGGGCCTCAGGCACATGCAGCGCCATGCCAGATGGAGCTCATCGAGGCATGAATTTCGCCAAGCTTCGGTGAAAAACTCGGCAAGCGCACGTGGCGCAGCGACGGTCGCGTGGGGAGAGGTGGGCGCCAGCCCAGTCTTCGGGTCGCCCTCCTGGCCCTTCATTTCTGCGACGGCCGGAGGCCTCTGGCGAGGCCTGCTTGCGACGGCGCAGGAGGTACCTGCGTCTCTGAGGCGCCTTGGGCGACCGCCCTTGGCGGGCGGTGCTTGGGGCTCCCGTGGCCAAGGGCGTCGGCACCGTAGTGGTTAGTGCCAAGACGGGGAAGGAAGAGTTGGTGCGGCATCGTAGCGATCGGTCTGCGTGCCGGCGAGCGAAAAGATCTTCGCGCCGTGGTCGTCGGGGCGATCTTGGAGATGGAGCTGGCGTCGTGGGCGGCGGGCAAGATTCGCGATAGGGCAGCGATGCCACCGCCTTAGGGCCAGTGGCGGCGATGTAAGACTTCGCCATAAGCGAACCTTAACTGCGATTCGGGCCCGATGTGTCGGAACCATCGACCGTTCTTGCGGCGCCGATCGCCGGCGGTGGTCGTGCCCCCGATCACCGAAGGGCAGCGTCTTTGGCACCACGGCGAGTCCGTGGAGTCCATCGGCGGAGCGACTGACGATCCGCAGGCGCTCCGTGTGCTCCAAGTCTGCGAGCGGCCGGGCGCCTGAAGGAAAATCCAGGCCACTCGGGATCGGCAGCATCAGTCCGGCAAGCCATCGCCTGGGATCTGCCCTCAAGTTTCCGCGCTGGGAAAGTTTGAAGAAAGACTGTCAGTTGGTGGGAAACCACAGAAAAAAGAACTTGTGTGCGAAAAAAGCCAAAAGAAGGTGAAGACTTACGGTACCGAATACGTCGCGTTATGTCGTTGCCGCCATATCTTGCCATGCGGGACGCGCTGAGCGTCGGCAAAGAAATTGCCTCTTGAACGAAGTCACGACTACCGGCGCCCCAGTCAATCCGGCGTCCCGAAGTCTGTTGATGCGGGTCGCCATTGCTAAAACTCCGCCGTCTCCTCAACCGGCGAGTTCCAGCTCTCAGAGGCCTCCATTGCTCAATGGGCACCCCTGTATGTCGATCGCTGCGTCTCCGACGTCTGACCATTCGCCGCGCCATGCCTTCGATTGGACCTAAGTGGAAGGCGATATAGAGGCGATCCATCGGGCGAAGTAGCAGACTCCCCACTATCTCGCCGTTGGTAGAGGCAGTGGCGAAGGTAAAAATAGCGAGAAGAGGAAGGTTCAGGCATCACCCCGGGAACATTTCACGGAGGTGGCGAAGATGGAGAGGATGACGATGGAATTGGGGTGAGGTGAAGATGGTGGATCTCGTAAAAATGGAGGATGGTGAGGAAAAAGTCGAGGAGAATGGCGGGGCCAGGCCGCCATGATTGCCCAAACATGGAGAAGGATTTAGTTGGAGAGGCACTGGGCGTGGGCGTCCCCGTGGGAGTTGAAAGTGCCCTCAAGACGAGGCGAAGATCCTCGCCACCGTGGCGTCGTCTCTGATGGGCGGGGATGGAAGCGCCATGGAGGCGAAAGGAGGTGTTGGAGACTCTTGGCAAAGAAGACGAAGGAGCAAAAAGTTAAAGTCGCAAGAAAGCGAGCGTGGAACCGCCCTAATCTGGTGTATCTATATATGCATCACTCGCCGCAAGCGATTCGCGAAACGAACAAGATCGTGCGCCGTTTGGTCCCAAGAAAATTGGCGGATGCAATGAAGCACGGAATCGGCGGTCGCATCCTAATGAGTGGTGGCCCCATCCAAAACGCACCGCATTTAATGAAGGATCGAAAAGGATCGGCGGGCGTTCCAGACGGGCCCGGGCTCTTGTCGGCGTACTTTACGCCAGGTACACTCTTCGCCGCACAAAGGCATCGTGTGCACGTGGCGACTGGCGAGTAGGTGGGCGTCGCCCTACCCGCCGAGCGTTGGTCCACGTGGTGTTTGGGCGGCGGTGGGCGAAGCGCCTCGCTGCGGCCCGGCCGCGTGGCGGCTCGGCAAAGCGGCGACGCCCGCCCGCCGTAAGTGCCGCCCACGTGGCGTTGGCGGCGAGTGGCGACGCCTGCTACGGCGCGCCGCCAATTTGGCGGCTCGGCGACGGCGAAGCGGCAAGCGTGCCGCCAGTGCCGGCCTAGTGGCGTTGAGCGGCAGGTGGCGAGACGCCTGCTTTGCGGCGCTTCGGCCATGTGGTCGCTTTCGATGTCGCGGCGGGCGAAGCATGCCCCGCCGCCAGTGCCGCCGTGGCGTTGGGCGAGTAGGTGGCGAGATGCCTGCGCCGCCGGCCTTCGGCCAGCGTGGCGTTCAGGCGGCAGTGGCGAGCGCCTACTTTCGCCCGGCGCCCGGCCATATGGCGGCTTGGCGGCTGGTGAAGCACGCCGCCGCCAGTGTCGGCCACGTGGCGTTGGGCGGCGGCGGGCGAGGACGCCTGCGCCGCCTGGGTCAAAAGGCAAAAGGTGGTGCGAGTTCCTTCACCTCAAGCCTCCTTCCTCAATCGTACCTTTGCCGGCGATCGCGCAGCGGTGTTAGATTCGTTGATTGCGAAGTCGGCTGCAGACCCAATCCTCTGGCTCCCGTCACCTACCCGTCGCAGAGGGGTCCCATCCCAGGCGAACCGGGCAAAGCCATGCGTCGGCATTTAATGAGGCTGAAGGAACGGGACAGCACGGAAAGGGCTAATAAATGTGTATAGATCAGCATGATGACCCCCCTTTTACCTACCATTGTTAGCCTGGCCTATATAAGGGCCGTCTGGTGCATGGGAAAGGGGGTCGAGCATTTGAGAAACGGAGAACCAAGACTTCGAGCAATAGAGCCTTAGGAAGAACTTGTAATCCCCAAGCTCTGTACTTGCTTAAAACACTACATAAAATCCAGTAGGAAGTAAGGCTATTACCCTGGTCCAGGGGGCCTGAACCTGGGTAAAATCACCGTGTCAACACAGTTCAAGAACGTCGTAGTCCTTCGCATGGGAGTTTCTAGGGTTTCCCCTCGTTAGGGTTAGCCAGCTGCGAAGACGCCCTCCTATCGAACAAAACTCGGTCTGTAGATCAGGGCCTGTCTGGTGGAATACGCCGACAATTAGTCTCAATATTAGATTTGTCATTAACACCGAAACCAAATTAATGGAGCTTGAACTTTCAGACGACACTCGGCGACACTTCGAAGATGGCTGGGGTGAAGGCGACACTGACCTCCTCGATCGAGGAGAATCCGCCGCCTCTTGTTCCTGAGATGCTTCGACCTCGCTAGGAGCTATACAAGCGCCATGTCCTCGCGGAGACGACGCCGACGGAGGCGAGCCGATGCATGCCCGCCTTCTCGGTGGCTCATCGCTAGGTCGATCGCTCCTCGGCGAGCTCATTTGTGCTCGTCGCCTCAACCTCTGAAGGGTAAAAAGAGTTAAGCCACGATTGTGCCTTACGGTATGGCGGTAGTGGTAAATACTCGTCTTACCTCGGTCGAGGATTGGCTAGAAGTAAGCCTCTCGCCCTAGGGCCATGATATGACCGTGGAAGATTTTGCTCAATCAATCAGAAATGTTCGCATCTAACAAAACTGTTAGTCAGTAAAGCGGTCTGTCAGCCACCAGTCATGGCAAAGAGAAAGAGCAATAAAAGAGGTCAGTGTCATTTACCTTTAGAGCTATCTCTAGTCGCGTCATCGACCCTAGAGTACTCCCAGGACAGATGATCCTGGCATTTTAGCGGACTCGATTGCCGCATCAAGAAGTCTCGAGTGACATGCCACACGGAGAAACCCCTTTGTCTCAGCTCCTCGATCTTTGCGATGTAGCGCATGTTCCGCACTGTCGATGGAGGGACTTTCGTCCAGAAGTCAGTAGAAACCATGAAAGAAGGCTGATAAGACAAAGAAAAGTTAACCGTGTTCGGCGAGGTGATATAGAACCACTGCTTCTTCCAGTCCGATTGCCAAGAAGAAGTCACCCGCACAGGAATATACACACTGGCAGCACCGCTGTGGAGATGGAAGCCTGCACCCCCAACGACATCATTTTTGGGTGACCTCTTCAGATGATAGAAGTGGCGAAACAGATTGAGGTTGGGCCTGATACCCAGAAAAGGCCTCACAAAGATGGACAAAGACGCTGAGCATTGTAATGGAATTGGGGCTCAAGTGAAAAGGCTGGATTCCGTAGAAGTCCAAAACAGTTAGCAGAAAAGTAGAAGGTGGAAAGCTAAGGCCGCAGTGGAAAAAAGATTCAAAAACTACAGTTTCATCCTCATCTTTAGGAGTCGGATAGTCCTCACCGATAGAAGGCCTCCAATGAAAGAACGCTCGAGGAGGAATGAGACCACCCTTTTCTAGCTCCGTGAGACGCTTCTCTGTCATAATGGATGTCTGCCACACTTACCGATAGGTCTCGTCGCTGAAGGCCGACCCCTCGATAGGCATTATCGCATGACCTTCTTCGACTGCATGGTAGCCTTTGGGTTGGCGGAAGAACCAGAAGCCATTAGCGCAAAATAAGGAGGTGAGAATTTCTCAAGGTGCGGAGACGCAAGGGCTCAAAGAAACAAGACGGAGGCTTTGAGAGGAAGGCTGAGGACGAAGGTATGGAAAAGCTATAGTTCCAAATCCGAAAATTTATAAGCCAAAAGGTGTCCAGGCACAACGGTTTGTTTCTCGCCAAACGGCACGTCGATTGCCGAAAAAAGTGGAATGATGGCACTGTATTCACCACGACGTGAGTAATAAATGCTCCAACTGCTCAAAGTTCAGAATTTCTGACGACGGTTCCAACTCCGCTTAGAGTAGGATTGACTGGCCAACACTAAGCAGCGTAAGGTTACCCTAAGCATTTGAGCTACGCTTGCAGTAGGGCGCTCAACCCCACACAATCTACTCGATATTTAGTGATTCCTAACTCGCTTGAAGTGCTCGACCAGGGGCAGGCGAGGCATTACTCGACCAAACCGAGTTTGGCAGTAATCGACCAAACACTCAAACGGTTCCTCTGCTGAGCGAAGTTTGGGGGCTACTGTCGAATATCCAAATATGGGATATGGGCATGCGCTATAAAGTCAAATCTCACCATATACATCTTCATTCGCACCAGATACTTTGCATATCTCTAACCCAAACCCGGCAGGATAAGATATATGCGGAAAGGATATCTTCATGCGAGGAAAGCTCGATCATACTCGTCACGAAGACCTACTCGAACACACCGGCGGTTATGGAAGTTCAAGCACGATCACGGGATCATAACGGCAGAAGGACTCCTCATCGACTACGATTCGGTACTACAGCCTACTATATAAGGACCAGGGAGGACGTTGTCAAGGGACAAGCCAGTCGGAAGCAAGAACAAGTCAGGAGAAGTCAATTGCAACCCATAGCAAACAAGCGTAGAGCGCAAGTTTTCATTCGAGATCATCCACAAGCCGTAGTCTAGCCATCCCCTAGATTCGTAGTTCTTCCTTGTAATCAGGGATACCCCTATTGATCTGTAATCTCTTCATTGATCTCAATCATCGCCGACATAGGAGTAGGGTATTACTCGACGATGAGGCCCGAACCTGTCAACATCGCGTGTTCTTGATTGCATGCTTGATCCTGCATATCTTGAAGGTACCCGAATATAAGTGTGTTGTCGATCACTAACCTTCAACATGTGGATAGGCCACTCCAGGCCAAGAGGGAGGGTGGTATGGTCATTTGTTATGTCCATAGCTTCATCGGCTGTGGCTTTGTGGTGCCAGATGGCGACGTGGTGAAAATCAGTGCGTGGCTCGTTTCAGCACGCACGCTATGGTCACACTGGCCATGGCCATGGACGAGATGTCAGTACGTTGTACTAGCTCTCTCTCTCTCTCTCTTAAATCTCGTGTGGCTGTGTGTATTGGGCATGGGCAGTGAAAGAATAGTATTCCAGCAACTTTTGTAGAGGAAAGGAGAGAGAGAGAGACGAGAAAGGAATTTGTAAATGCCAGTGGTAGTGGGCCACATTGGTGTATTGATTTGAAAGTGGTCTAGTAGGCCCGAAATCTATCTAGAGAGTTCTCATTTAGGCCAGGACGGTAAGAGGATTCTCCTCCTACCACTTTGAGCTTTCGGGCCAAATACCTTGCCCCAAAGTTCACTTTCCCCCCTCCTTTTGCGGTGGTGGGATCCATTCGCCTTTCCCAACACGCGTGTAGTCAAGTTTGCTGCGATTTGACACTCCTTTGCGTTGTGCGGGTTTGTTGGACCCTACCACGTTTAATGAACCAGACCCAAATACTGTATACATCTTGCCTCCAGGTACTCGTATATCATTGCAAATTTAGCTCTCGGTATATTTTTTTTTATAAAAATACCCTCTTGGAAGATATTATAGACAATACATGTCTCTTCTCGTGTCCAGAGAGTGTGGAAAAAGACCGGTCCCACGACAACGTGCACGTGGGTAGGCATAAGCAGCAGGTGGCACTGGCTCATGCTGGTGCAAAGCGTGGCCGTGTTGGGGCAGCGCCAGAGGATTCCTTCGCACTCCCCAGCTACGGAAGCGTGTCCTCCGGCGCTCACACCTGCTGGTGTAGAGCTAGCCTTCTCCTGTACTTTCTAGACATGGCAGGAGACACACGTTGACTGCCATATTTTTCACTATAAGAGCTAGATTTAAAGAAAAATAATGTATATAGTCAAGATATATACGGTGTTCACGGGATCCTACGCCTAACGCCGTACGTATGTGCGTTTGACATTTGGATGGGTACGCGGTGCGTGCAGCCACGGCAGAAGAGATAAGAACGGGGCAAAACGGGCGATCGGCAGCGAGCGCAGCCGCGCTACAGCTGCTCGCCTGCCCATTCGAGTAGGCTGCCGCGAGCACGCGAACACGATGTGGGGAGGAACGCGCGCGGTGGCGCTACCGCTGCGGAGGTTAAGAGAGAGGCACGAGGAGCGGCGGGCCACGCGCCGTCTCCGCGTGACCGCGGCGCGTCCGTGCGTGGGGGCGTGGCACCGGCTCGACTACAAGCCGTAGCAGCCGACGAAAACTACCGCGCGTTCCGTGCTCCTCGGGTGCACCGGTGCAGCCGCCCGCGGAAACCAGGCTTAGTTTTCAGGAGCCAAGCGTACGTGGTCGAGTCTGGAGAGAGCTCACGGGCTACTCGATCTATTCGTACGTTTACACTGAATACAGTTCATAATATGTGGGCTCCGCTTCGATGGGCATTGCGCCTACTGCGCGAAACACGCGCTGGCTGTGTGATGGATGGGCCGGGGGAACCCGGGCCAGGTCAGTCAGTTTTTCCGAGTCGAAGTCATCGTCACCTCAGCGTGCTAGCTCGATACAGCGCAGCTAAATTGTCGAGGTTCTGCTGCTCTCTGTCCAGTCGGGCTAGTCCAATCGATCCGAACGACTCGAAAAGACGAGAACAAGGTTGGCAAACACTTTTCAGAACAGATGCCGACTTTTATTTTGGGCAAGCGTGTGACTCGTGAATAGCGTTGGTACTACGTAGTACGTACTAGTATGAAGTACGTACGTACCAAGGCACATGGTACATACACATGCACGCGGTACAGACTCGCACCTCGAGGCTAGATCGGAAACGGGTACACCACTGAATGAATCGAGGTACGAGACGTGCAATACATGCAGTGGCGGAGCTAAAAAGTTTCAAAGAGAAGGATTTAAAAAAAGATATCTAAAATTAACTCCAACGACTATTGACATATTGTAAAATAGTTAAAATTTAAATTGTATGCAATATAAGTATATAATTATGAAAGGAGAAAAACGTACCATTCATTACTTCAAAAAGAGTTGATAGTTGATATTTACGAGTTTTTATGTTCTGAAAACATTGTAAAATATCTTTCATGTCTATCTTTGTAAACACGTCTCGCTCAATGTTGTAGAGAGTTATTTAGGGCAAACACCACACCCATTGGATGAGGGGTGGCCTCTCATATATAGCCGGGCAATGCCAGATAAGGCGATTCTGAGAGAGCCCTCAATCGAGGAGCTAAACAAGGCATGTACAACAATATCCAAATATACAATCTAGATATACTCTAATACCCGCCCGCAGTCGCATCGGGAGGTTTCCGGACGCAAAGACTGGACCGAAAATCGGTGAATAACTGAACGGGCAGACCTTTTGTCATAATATCTGCAAACTGGTGTGCCGACGGAACATGCAATACGCGAACCTGCCCAAGAGCAACCTTCTCACGAACGAAGTGGATGTCAATCTCAATGTGCTTCGTGCGACGGTGTTGGACTGGATTGGTGGACATGTAGACGGCACTGATGTTGTCGCAGATGAACAACGGTCGCGAAATAACCGGGCGTGAAGTTCCTTCAAGAGTTGTCGGCCAACAACATTCGGCAACGACATGAGCAACCGCACGATATTCACCTCTCGCGCTAGAGCGGAGACCGTGGTTTGGCGCTGAGGACCAAGAAATTAAGTTGTCACCAAGGAAAACACAATATCCGGATGTAGAACGCCAGAGTCGGACAGACCAAGTAATCCGCGTCGGAATACGCGTAAGGGATGTGGGCGAAGAGGTGCCGAGGTGGAGTCCGGTGGAGATAGTACCTTTGACATATCGCAAAATACGCTTGATCGCCGCAAGATGCGACTCGCGAGGGTCATGCATGAAGAGGCATACTTGCCGCACAAAGATAGGCCAAATCGACGAGTCGGCGTGAGGTATCGAAGAGCCCCGCAATGTCAAGCAGAAGACGAGGATCTTGAACCGGTGCACCATCAAGCACAGACGAGTTTAGCATGAGTGTCCACAGTGTCGATGTGGGTGACACTCACCATACCGGTAGCTGGAGGAGATCTTGAGCATACTGTCGTTGTGACAAGAACAAGCCTTCTGCCGATCGTGTGACGGAGATGCCGAGGAAGAAATGAAGATCACCAAGGTCTGTCATAGCAAACTCAGAGTGCAGGAGCTTGGTAATGCGCTGGAGGAGGCCGTCGGAGGAGGCTGTCAGAATAATGTCGTCGACGTACAGCAAGAGGTAGGCAAGCTGGGTTCCATCTTGGAGAATAAAAAGTGACGTGTCTGCGGCAGAAGCAATGAAGCCCAGGCGTTGAATGTAAGTGGCGAAGCGCTGGTACCAGGCCCGTGGAGCCTGTTTCAAGCCGTAGAGAGATTTCTGCAACAAGCAGACATTGTCGGGGGCGGATGGGTCGACAAAGCCCGACGGTTGCTGACAATAAACTATCTCCTCGAGATTGCCATGGAGAAAAGCGTTCTTCACGTCGAGTTGATGGATGGGCCAGGCACGAGCGGCAGCAATGCTAAGAACAACCCGAATGGTGGCTGGCTTGACCACTGGACTGAAAGTCTCGTCATAGTCGATGCCGTGTTGTTGCGAAAACCCACGGACGACCCAACGGGCTTTGTGACGTGCTAGGGTACCATCAGAGTGAAATTTGTGCTTGAAGACCCACTTGCCTGTCACAATATTGGCACCGGGAGGCCGAGGAACTAGGCGCCAAGTGTTGTTGTCGACCAATGCCTTGAATTCTTCGGCCATCGCACCACGCCAGTTGGCGTCAGCGAGGGCACTGCGATAGTTCGTTGGTATTGGTGAGATGGAGACATGCGTGGCCGAAAGATTCATCCGAGTGATGGGCTTCACGATGCCGGACCGGGCACGAGTAACCATCAGGTGAGGACCGGGAGCCGGTCGTGCGGAGACAGCTCGTGCGTCGTGGGCAACAACTGCAGGCGCCGACGAGGCCACGAACCGGCTGTGCAGAGAAGACGCCGCGTCAGCGGAGTTCAGCTGAGGCCCGTCGGTGATGTTGTCGAGGAAATCATCAGGCGGCCGTGTATCGATGGCAGTCGCCGGTGCTGCCGAAGAGCAAGGCGGTCGCTCAACGTCCACACGGGACGGAGCTCCCGCAGAAGAGCGCGATCGCTCAACGTCCATACTGGACGGAGCTATCGCAGGAGAGCGTGATCGCAAGACATCCACACGGGACTGAGCTATCACGGGTGGAAGCACAGCGCCATGCATTAGCTCGACGGGATCATCTGCAAGAAAATCGAAAGAACCAGGTGCAGGGTGGGGCAAAGTAGCCGCAAATGGAAAGGTGTGTTCATCAAAAATAACATGACGAGATATAATGATGCGTTTGGTAGTGAGATCCAAGCATCGATATCCTTTGTGAGAAGAGGGATACCCGAGGAAAACACAAGCGGTGGAGCGCGGAGCCAGTTTGTGAGGGGAAGTGGCTGTGAGATTAGGATAGCAAAGGCAGCCAAAGACGCGAAGATGGTGAAGGTCAGGAAGTTTGCCGTGCAAGAGGGAATAGGGAATGGCATTGTTTATGGCGGAGGATGGCTGGCGGTTAAGCAAATAGGTGGCTGTAGCAAGTGCTTCAGCCCAATATGCAGGGGGCATGGACGCATGGAGCAAAAGAGTGCGGACGGAGTTGTTGAGTGTACGGAGAACTCGTTCAGCCTTGCCGTTTTGTGGGGAGGTATGTGGACAGGAGAGACGCAATATGGTGCCATGGGATGCAAGGAATGTGGTGAGGGCATTGTTAACGAACTCACCCCCGTTGTCAGCCTGAAGGCTTTTTAGGGGCAAAGTGAACTGGGTGTGGGCAAAGCGAATAAAATTGACAATATGGTGGTGGACTTCAGATTTGCGACGAAGAGGAAAAGTCCAACAAAAATGTGTGAAGTCATCAAGTAACACCAAATAGTAGGAGTAGCCGGAAATACTAGCGATTGGTGATGTCCAAACATCACAGTGAACAAGTTCAAAAGGTGCAGACGTACTGGAAGTAGAAGAACTAAAAGGCAGGCGAACATGCTTGCCCAATCGGCATGAATGACAAGCAGAGCGCGCTGTTTTATTACATGAGATAATGTCCTTATTATGCAGGTGGCGAGACGGCGGGGACCTCGGATGACCGAGGCGCCGATGCCGAGTGTGGTTGATGTGGCGATGTTGGCTTGAGCGGCGGAGGTGAAGTGGTGGGAATGGTGTAGAGATCGCCGGTACTATTGGAGCGAAGAATCACGCTACCGTTGGGAGGTCCTTATGGAAAAACCAAGAGGATCAAAATCAATAGAACAAGAATTGTCACGGGTGAATTGTCGAGCGGAAAGGAGGTTACTGAACAATGGAAGGAACGACAAGAACATTGTTGAGAACAAAATTAGTGGATGATGTGGGTAAAACAGAATTACCACAAGAGGTAACAGGAATGGTAGTACCATCACCGACAGTAATAAGAGAATGAGAGGAAGGAAGACGGGACAGAATTATACCATCAGTGGAAGACATATGTGAAGTAGCCCCTGTATCCATCACCCAGGAACTTGTTGGCTGCATGGACATTTGATTAAGAGCAGCAATAAGTCCGGCCTGGTCCCAAGAATTGGCCGGTGGTGGTGGTGACATCTGAGCGGGAGCAAAGGCGGCATTGGCCTGAGGATGAGGACCGAGTAGACCAAGACCGAGGCACGCCAGACAGTGCGCCGGCCAGATAGCCAAGGGTTAAAACAAACCCATGGGCCAGAGGGAAGCTGTCCATGATTCTGCTGGAAGGGAGCCGGGTGATGGCTTCGTCCGCCACGACTGCGGCCACGGCCGCCGCCGCCGCGATGGTTGCCACGACCACCACGCGAGGATGACGAAGAGCTGCTCCCAGATGATGCGGAGGAGGAGGTGCAGTTACCGGAGCAGTGCGAGGAGGCGGAACCTGCAGCAAAAAGAGCAGTGTCGGCGGCTACTTTTGCTTCATTGGCCATGCGTAGCTCCTTGAGCACCAACATGGAGCGAGCCTTGGCGAAGGTTGGAAGAACAAGCATATTGGCGATGTCGTCGGCAGTGTTGGAGTAACGGGGGTTGAGGCCGCGGAGCAAGTTGAGAACCAGTTGGGACTCAGTGACGCCATGGCCAACATCGCGGAGGGAGTCGGCGGCGGTCTTGATGCGTTGACAGTACTCCGAGATGGAAGCATCGCCTTGAGTCATGGAATGGAACTGGTGGCTGAGGAAGATGGCACGAGATTCCTTGTTGGCCTGAAAAAGATCGGCGATGGCAACCCACAGGGTGCGAGCATCCTGATCAGGTTCCATGGCAAGATCAAGAACATCATCTGATACCGATCCAAACAGCCAACTTCGGACGGAGCAGTCAGCCTGCTCCCACTGAGGATCGTCAGGGCGCGGTGGAGCAGAGCCATCGATGTGCGACAGGAGGCCGAATTTGCCACACATGGCACGGAAGAAGGAAGACCACTTGTTGTAGTTGGAGTTCTTCAGTTCCAGAGTAATCGGAACGTGTGACTTGACAGCGACGGTAGCGTAGGGGTTGAGGAAGACCGGAGTGGTGGAGAGAACGCTATCGGCAAGGGCTGAAGACGTGTTGGAGGAAGTCGGCATGGTGGCGACGTTGAGTAGATTGGATCGACGTCGGGAAGAACAGGGGCGGCGTCGTATAGGGGGCGATCACCGCAAGGCTGATTGGAGGATCATAACCAATCTGATACCATGTAGAGAGTTATTTAGGGCAAACACCACACCCATTGGATGAGGGGTGGCCTCTCATATATAGCTGGGCAATGCCAGGATAAGGCAGTTACAGAGAGCCCTCAATCTGAGGAGCTAAACAAGGCATGTACAACAATATCCAGCTATACAATCTAGATATACTCTAATAAATGTAGCATACTATAACATCATTCAACTAGTCATCACTTATCTTATTGCGCAAATCTATCTTAATAATCTTCATTGCCGAGAAAACCCTTTCAACTGTAGTTGTCCCCACAGGTAAAATTAGTAGTGCCAATTCAATAAGTCTATAAACCATTGGATAAACCAGGTGCTTCTTTACTTGAATCGTCTTTACAGCGAAGCTAGCAAGATCACCATTACTTTGAAATTCATCTCTTAATTCTCTTCTCATGTCATCAACAAATAAATGAAGTTGTTCTTCCAAAACAACACGGTCATATGCCGAAAAATCATTAGAATATATTTCTATAAGTCGCATAATTTTACTATGATCAAAATTTGCAAATGAATCTATCAAATCTAAACAAAACAAACAATACATTTCAAAAGTATTTTACTAAGCTGACGAGATGGGCTTCGGCCTCAGCCAGCTCCACTAACGACTCTACCTATGATACAGGCGTACCACTGCCAGTTGCTCCCCGGTAGCGATCGATTTCCACAGCCGTGTGACACACTCACAAAGGCGCGTACTAGGAGTACCGCACGAGGCGTGCGTGAAAACCGACAAGCATGTACGTGCGCCGGGAGGGGGGCGCGCGGGGAGGAGGGTGCCGCGCGGCCGACACGGCGAGACAAGCGCTATCCCTCAGACCTTCGCACATCCCTTTTCCGGCACTTTCTCCCACGTCCGCGCCCGCGCGCGCGCCCCATTCTGCCTCGCCAAGCAAAAACTTAAAACCCTCCGCATCCCGCGCAGCCCCGTCCCAAATCCACACGCTATCGCCCCGCTCGTTTCCAATCCTTACGTGTTACGTCTAACCGCATTTGCCTGTTTCAACTTTCCAACACTTCCCTGCAGTACGTGTGCCCTTCCTCAAAAGCTGAACGTCAGCTATGCATACCGACCTTAGTTACAGAATAGCTACCTTGTCTTTGGCATCGACCGATATTAATTCTTGGATACGTAGCATGCGGTTCGAAACTTCGAATGCTTAATTCCTGGTTTCGTTTACAAAGATTGGACTGATGTGGTTCTAAAACAGTTACGCCATTTTCGGACATGTCAGCGGCTTAACTAAAGCAACGCTGCGAGCCCGCAACCGCAACTAATTAATAAACAACAGTGAAGCGAAGCTTAAGTATGGCAACTTGGGTCACATCGAGGGTATAAACTGTACTTAGTTAATCAATTTCATGATATGTGGAATGCACCAGCTCCGAGCTAACGGAGTATAGAACAGTTGATCGCACTGTATGTAATAATTGCGACGCACATGATTATGAAGTGTCTAGGAATTAACCATGCATGGCTTGCCTATAAAATCTGTATATACTAGTATGTACTACTTGTAAACAACCTAAAGAAACGGGACGGATTGAGACATGCATGTGCGGTTGAGGAGATGACTCTGCTTCGGTTCTCGTTACCAGTAGCTAGCTCTCGCCTCTCGTGCCCCATTTTTCGTTCATTTAAGAAATTTTCGTACAATAGTTGTGCTGCTATGCGTGCAACCATTTTTTTTTAATCTTATATGTGTGAAAAGAAAGACATAGGATTATTTGGTCATTGTTGTGATGCTCAGCGCTACGCTGCAAGCCTGTCTTTTAAGTTTTGGCTCTAAAATAGATATTATCAAGTTTTCAGAGCAACACATAAGAGGTTTATTATTTTAAATCAGGATTACAAAATATGCGGTAATCACCTAACCAAGTAGTAGATATTATCGATTAGTTTGTGTATCCAAAATAGAAAAAAAAGTGTTTAGAAGACAGCGTGATGCTCGACGAAGCCTTAATCTAATCATGAGATTTGGTATAAATAATTTAGAAGCTACAAGTATACAGACTTCTTATGCTATCATTGAAAGGATAATACCCTTTCCACTACCCCCTCCATTGCTAATCACAAACCTCCGCTGTTGAAACACACGTTAAGGTCGTAAACTATTCCAACCAATTGCAAAAACAGAGCTGCACATGCAAAATTAAAGGTTTGGATAGGTGGAACCCTTCGGAGCACAACCCCAAAACCTTTTATTGACTTGTGTATTTTAATCCAACAGAAACCTATCACATTATGGTCCCTTCTCATTCTAGCATCCCCTTGAAATGATGATACACAAAGCATAGGGTGGGCTCAACACATCCCTTTGTAACTTGTATCTCATATCCCCTTCCATCTCCATGTTGTCCTAACTATCCCTTAATGTTTCCCAAGTGATCACTACAAGCAATCACACCACTCCATGTATAGCCTGAGCTTTCTCCTAGCTCTTAAGGGGCTGCTAAAGCTGAAGACCACTACCACCGTTCTCCTTGTTATCCTCTTCACTCTCTCCATTGCCTCATGTGAAGCTCGTCACCTTCGCGTCAATGGCAAGTACTCAAGCAAGGAGTCCTCCTTACCATCCAAGGTCCAGTCTAGGATCATCTTGTAAAACTAGCTAGCATTTGGACTTCGCGTGGTCTTCCTAATTTTTGCGGTCTCTATTCTGCAGGATGTGACAGAGGTTGGTGCCACCAAGAAGCAAACAAGAGCCTCACTGATGGTTCATAATATGGGACTACTCGACCAGGCGACTCAAGTTGGAGGCAAGATCGATCAATCAATGGGCACCGACGTGTTGGTGAAGGTGGAGAAGGAAGTGGCATCGTCAGGTGGGGTTCGAAATACTAGACCTGTTGTTAGGGTTTTGCAACAGATCCATCGTCGGGAGCACAAGGATGATCAGGGAATTCACCTGGATTACGCTCAACCTAGAACCCATACTCCATGTCATAACTGAATAACCGACGAGAATTAATCGTGAGGTTATTGTCACTGTGACCCTTTATCTAGCTATCCTTGTATATGTTTCTCCTTCCTGCCCTCTAGCTAGTACACATGCGCGTGTCTGCATGTTTTGATATGAGCCCCCATTGAATCTCACTACCCACCTAGCTACTAGCTACAGAAATTTTGATAGCTCGAACGAAACATGCATATATATATTATGTATCTGTCCTCGAATGCTTTTATTTCCTCGATCACCTGCGTATCATATATTATTCTCACGCCGGCCAGCCGTTGCCCATTGGTAATGCATGCACAGATTGCCCACGCAGTCACTCACCTTGATTGATCATTCATATTCATATAGCCGGTGGTAATGTAATTTGCAGGGATTCTCTCGTCACTCTTCGAGAAGAAGACTCCAAGGATTTCAGGTATGCATTTCCATTTGAGAACATACCGCGGCACTAAAACATTGTACGACAGTGCGAGCGCGATGTAGACCAATGTTTTTTTCTTTTCATCTTCTTATGTAGGTGAGGTCGGGTGCCTGAGAGCGGTCGTTGCTAGGAGTTGAGTCTAGCAGAGAGCAGGTAGGATCGAAGGCGACCACTGCGTACGCCGCAGAAACCCTAGTAGCCATGGACTACCCAGTTGCACACCCAGCACCAGCTATTCACAACAGGTAGTGCATCAAGCGATAAGCATATACATGGCTAATCTCTTGGCCTCTTCACATTTTGGAGAAGCATCGGGAGGTCGCAGATAACTGTGTGATCAGAAGTTGGCACCTGCTGATATCTCGGTTCTAGCTAGTACACATCTTGTGTGGTTGTATAGGATAACAAGATTATGTATGTAAGAAAGAATCTCAATTAAGTATTGCGACAAGCTCACTAATTAAGGCCCTTTTCAGATATGCAACTGCTTGATTTCTTGCGTCGATTCCCCTCAGGCCTCACATAGAGTTGCGTTGCGGCGCACACAGTCATGTTGCTCCACGGAAATTAATTCAGTGAAGGCAAACAAAAACACGTCAATATGCCCCGATCTGTCGTCGTCAGATATACATTATGATCTTGATTTTCATTGGTTCACTGATAAATAGACCTGAGATTAACTCTCTAGACTCCTCATTAGCTGTTAAATAGACCTAGCTCCAAGAAGCCGGCATCATCTGGACTGTTGGAATAAATGCTGAATTAATTCAATGGAAGAAGTTAAAGGTGTGTTGAGTTGAGAGTATGATCTTTAGTACCATATTACTTAGCTAGGTCAAGTGCAACTAACTTATAAAAGGAGTTCATACATAGACTCTAGTATGAGTTGGTGGCAACGTTAGAGGTACACATGATTGGCTATGTTAAACTATGTACACGCGCGCGTGTAATTCGCGTATTTCATGTGTGGTTATCGTCATGACCGAGAAGTGCTAAGTGTACTTAACCTTTTGCCATATGTACCGGCTATGTCACATCACCTTACACCTCAACTGCTGACATAGCACCGTGGACTCAGGAAGATGCACGTTTTCGTGCGGTTAGCCCATTCGCTCGCGTTGCGAGATTCTAGGGGGCAGTTCTTGGAATCGTGGTAGTTGGTTTTTGTAGCGTTCAGATTTAGCGAGGCAATTTGCGGGCGACACACCTTCTTATGGGAGACGTCCCTGTGTGTGAAAGGGTGTGACGAACAAAACCGATCCAGTCTCGTCTTTCTCTGGTGATCTCTGCTATCTTGTTGCTTTCCGAGTCATCCGATCCCTCACTTGTCGTGCAACAAGCGTGAGGGAGAGCAATGTCTCCGATCCGACGCCGGTCACTTGATGCCTTGCATGGGAGACCGACGATCAGGTTTCTAGGAAGCGCCTCAGCGCGCGACTGCTCGTCATCTTCTTCGATCATTGCATCGCTACTGCACAGCTTCCCGTTCTTCGTCAATCGTCAAGCCCTCAGTGAGTGTTCTGGCCTAAGTTGTTCTTAGTCCAAGTGATTCTTTTTGTAATTAGATCTGTTGAGAATGCATGCTGCTATGATAATTTTGTTTACATCTATGTATCTTTTGGGCTATTTAGCATATGTAGGTATGTTTTCTTTACTAGCATGTTCTGTCAATCTGCTGACTGCTAGTAACCATATTGTAGACGTAATGTTTAACTTCATGTAGTTATTGCGTATCTTTAGAATTAAATTAATATTATGCCATGTTAATTTTCCAACATGGACTCATCGAGAATATTTCGTCAATTCTGTGAATACAGACCACAATACGTTTTCCTTTCTTGAAATTTGCACCACACTACGTTCCTTACGCTGAAGTGGAGCAGAACGAGTGATCATTTCTGAAAACGCGTGACAAAAGTATTGCTCAGGCAAAAAGAAAGTCCTGTGCTTAATGCTGTTTTTTTATGGAAGCTTAATGCTTATTGAGGTCCTGAATCCTGACTTCGTGGTACGTTTTCCAGGCCTAGCTCTTGAATCAACGACACTAGTTTCAAAGCTCCAAACTACATCCAATGTTACCTAGAAACGATGATTGTATATGTTCTAGAAAAAAATATTTTGATCTAAAATTAGACAGGTTGTATAGTACCATTAAACAGCCAAATAAATCAGCTAAGAACTTCCATGGGAAAAAGTTAACTGCAATAGGGCAGAAACAAACTTGGGTTTTATAGCCAGATGTCTGGCTAGAGATGCAGACAGCAAACCAGACAAGTAACCCATGTGAATTTAGGGCACAAACTACAAAGGGCATAGTATATAGCAGAATGCCCACTTGTGACAATTATATCAATCTTCCCAAGAATGTCCCCTCTGCTACATCAATCTTACCAATAATCAGCTATAAATAATGTAACTAATGTAAGAAGAGAAACTGGGAGGGAAACGCCTGCTCCAAAAAAGACAGACATCCCAACCCCAGGTCCAAGCAAAAACCTACTGGTGCACCTCCCTGGCAGTGCGTTGATCAAGGCTCGGTAAAACCACATGGATCCGAAGCTTCTCTTGCGTTGCACGATTACCATTAACTACAGTTCACCACAAATGGATTGAAGGTTTTTAGGAATAGTGAGATCCGCATCCCAAGCTTGAGGTCAACTTCTCCACCACCCAGCCAGAAGAAATCCTCTCCAACTTGGTGATAGCTTCATCTATGATAACTTGAGGGAAACTCTTTGTATCAAGTGCCATGTAAATTTCATATTTATATGATATTATCTTTCCAGAGAAATAAGAAATACAGTCAATGATGCAACACAACACAGAATGTCGAAAATCATTCATTCAGAACACCAATATTTTGAGCAAGCCTACATTGTAATTTATCAAAAGAACAACTTGATAAGATATTCCAGGCCTAGTCAGAGTTGAAAGTTGAAACCATAAAATCTATTACTATAGTGTAATACTACCAGTTAACTCTCACAGAATGTGGACAAAGCTCAAGAAGATGGTATATAAGTACATAATATAAGTACAGAATGTTAGATATGGATACGCAAAATACACGATTTGTCTCATTTGTTCTTTGGAGATCTTTCAATTTCAATTTAACCCTTACGATAGTATCTTCACCAACATATATCCTTCAAGAAGCTACGCAATAACAAGAAACGTACATTGCCGGTATGTCTTTTTCCATTCCAATGCATGTAACAACATTGTGCACAAACCCAGTAAGCTTGAGTGACTCCTCTTCTGGCGCCAGCTTCACTGCATCAAACATAAGTAAACAGTATCACCTCTTTATTCTTTGATGTTACAGCAATAGTAGGCCTGCAGCCATACCCGAAGATCTTGAAATTTAAGCAATTGAGATATGCATTTTATTTGAGCTATGTGCATCCGATGATTCTGAAGAAAGATAACACTATGACAGACTACAGATGACTAACGAGCTTGGAGAGATTAGAGAATTTTCAATACATCATAAACAATCTTATTGTTAAAACTCTTTTTCAGTATCTGCTTCTCGTTTAGGGCATAGAGGAGGTTCTTTATGTTTTCAGCATTAAGAAGTGCCATATACTGCAAGCATATTCATGCTATTAAGATAAATATACTGAATTGAATTTGAAGATAGACCATTGAGATCTTAAAGCTTACCCGAACAATAACAAGATAATATTTAGAATTCTTTGGGTTGCTGCAGTCAACAACATATGCGGCCACATGGGTATTCACCAAAGAAATGGTGGATATATGTCAACATCAGTACTAACATTTTAGGCTTCATATTCTCAGATTTAAGCATAAACAAATCCACCGACCGAAGTTAAAATCCATTGATGACTCGTTATGACAACATAATAGCAAACAACTTCCACCAACAAGGAAACTCAAAAAAAGTGGGACAATAGACCCAAGCAATACTGCTTCTGAGTAGCATAATGCTAAGAACCCACTAAGCTGGAGTAAATGCCATGACTAGTTGCCAACTTGTCATGGCTCATGACACAGTAGCATTATCTACACCAACCTATCTATAACAATTTATTATCTCTCAGGCACCCATCTGCGATCAAATCAAGAAGAGAAGCTAGACTCTTTTTCGTACTCTTCAAGACAATTCCTTCCCTAGTTCTCTACCAGTCTAACTAGCACGTTCCAAACCTACAGTATCATACCAAGAACTAGTTATCACAATTCGTAGCTCAATACCTTTATTCGTCCACCAACTATAACCATTGTTCTTACAATACTAACACATGACACAAATTGAAAGCAACTATTTGCAACCCAAATTGTAGCTGATGGCAACAACTCTATATCATCAAAAAATAATCCTAAGTTAGAATTGCAACATTTTTGAATTGCACCTAATAACTCAAAATCATAACATTTCTTTGTTAAAAAGAACAGCACTTACTCCAATATCTTGATACAATTATACAACGATAAAGCAACCTGTTTTGTGAATAAATCATAGAGGATAGCAACAGTCTGTTGCTCATACCTCTAACAAACTATTGACCCTAGTCAAGTATTAGTAGCATTTTTCATCCAACAAATCATAGCGCATTTAACAATCTAGAAACAACACATTTGGAGACCATTTCCTTTGTACTCGACATACACTAACGACCTAGTACTATTATAAATCCACCAACAATATGTGCACACTAACTGTTCGACTAAGGGTGTGTTTGGTAGGGCTCCAGCTCTGCTAGATCTGTGGATCTGGTAGAGTTGGGTATTTCTAGCTCCACCAAATCCGTGGAGTTGGAGTTGTGAGTATATTAAGAGTGTTTAGATGGATCATCTTGTTTACATTTTAGACCAAAAATATAAACTTAATTCACTTTATTTTAGCTCAGAAGTTTCAGATCTCGGATGAAACCGATCCGAACTCTACCAAACAGGCCCTAAATACCACAAGAACGTAATAGTAGTCGAATCGAGCGAATGTAGTTACACAAGGCCAAGTGTTCGATTAAACGCCTCATGGAAAGGAAAGGAAGGACCGTACCATGGCAATGCTTTTGCAAAGCTGGGCGACTAAGTCGGGCGCTCGAGGGCGTGGTCATAGTAGTCGGCGGGCACGTGTCGGAAGCGAAGTCGCGCATGCCATGTGTAGCCGAGTGCTAAGAGCCACGCCTCGGTGGCAGCGATTCCGCCTCGATGTCCGAGGAGAGGAGATGGAGAGCGCCGAGGCGGCACTAGCTAGGGTGCAATCGGATCGGATAATTTTCGACCAAGATAGTTTCGAATCGGATTTGGATATTTTTTCAATAATTTTGGATTCGGTTTTGAATATTTTATTTCGGATTCGAGATCACTATCCGTCGGATCGGTATATTCTGAAAATATTTTCGGATATATTCGAATTAGTAAATTCGGATATCCAAATGTAGTTCGGCCTCCTAGTCTCCTACCGAGTACCAACCCCGACGCATAACCCTAGCTCTCTCTCTGCCTCCTCTTGTTTCCCGTCCCGTCCAGCAGCCCTCCCCCAATTTCCCTCACATGCCGCCGCGCTGCTGCCCTCCCATCGCCGCTGCCGCCCTCAGTCTCTCCCATCGCTGCCTTCTGTCGCCCCTCTCGCAGCCCTCCCGCCGTCGCCCTCTACACCTCCCGCCGCCCTTCACTCGCTTCGCCAGTCCCGGCGTCCGCCCCCTGTACTCCGATCCTTCCCCGACCCGGAGTCCTGCCACCGCCATTCGGCCGTCCTGCCGCCGCCCATCTCTGCCCATCCCACCACCCCTCGGCGCGCCCGTCTGGCGCTTCGCCCCTGCCTTGGCCAAGCTTTCGGTCCATCCGTCGATGCCGCCTTCTACTGCAACTGTTAGCCTTCGCTCCCTTCGGCCTCTGCCCGTCCTGGTGCCCCCCTCCTGCCACCGCCTCCGGACCTCCCAAGCGTGACCTCCGAACTCGCACCTCCCTCCCTCCCCGTGCGCGTGTGCCACAGCGCGCACCTCATCATCTTCTCCCATTTATCTCCATTGCAACCTTCAAACCCCAAAGCCCCTCGCCCAAACCAAATTAAATGCCCCCTTGCTTGCTTCGATTCATGGCGGATTAGCGCCGAAGCGGATAAAGGGAAACCCTCGAAGTTCCTGGTCCCCCTCCGACTCGAAACGAAGGTATGGTTCCCGTATTTTCGATACCTTGTCGGATGCTTCTAATGTGTATCCTAGTTTGTTTAATCTCTATCCTTCTAATGTGTATCCTAGTTTGTTGAGAAAAACTGATTGCTACATTAACATTTCATAATCTAGATAAGTGTTTAGTCATCTGATATTCGAATCTGAGTGATAACCAAATCTATCTGAAATACATTTTTTTCATCATAGAAAATATGGATATGCAACTTTTTTGTGAACACTGTATGATCTGAATCCAACATTTTTAACCCTGCGTCTAAAGTTTCAGCTAGCAACTCAAAAATCTATTTGTTGTGAAACTCTACTTGCACTTGCCTGCAATGTCGTAATTCTTCGTGTCACTGGACAGATCAGCTGCCAATTATCTTCGTTAGGATCATACATATTTTTGTGCGCACATTTGGGTATATATATCTGCGGTTACATACTTTGGCATCCTAAATATGTTCCTTTCATTTATGCAGATTTAATTTGTAGTATTCACACCTTCAATTAATTACATCCGAGAAGATTTCAAAGACGTGAGCTTCAAGTTTATGTTGTTTTAACAATTCAACAGTCAGGTGGTATTGGTAAATACCATTCCAAGCGCCGGACTTGGTTTCCAGAAAGGTATATAGTTGGCTAGATTGGTGCACTAAGTTAGCTCAAATGGTTTATTTTAGATTGTAGCTCAAATGATAATTGTGAACTGGTCCTATGCATTTTCTTAATGGCAAGTGTCAACTTAAATAGATGTTATGTTGTAGACCTAATGTTTGACCCAAAGTGTTAGTTTGATCGTATTGTTTTTATGCATGGAGTATTGACTAATCAAAAGTATTGACTTACCATATTTATACATGTATCCGATTGCTTTTGATCATATTGTGTTGTTTCTGTAAGGCTTCAGTAGCAAAATATTGGAAATTATATTGTACTCCTTTAGGGATTTAAGTTCTCTTCAGATCCGTTAGTCCATTCCGTGAGGGTGAACCCGTGTTTTGGTCAAGCTAGTATATTGTCTATTTTTCTTTGCTTTGGTTTCATTGTTTGGCCCGAATAGTGCAAATGAAACTCTCGATAATGATTGAGTAGAAACCGATACCTTTTGTTTTGTAGAATGAAATTATGATGACGATTGATAACGATTGAGTGCTTGTCGAGGACGAGTAACTATCATCATGCACTCGTTGTCTCTTGAGATGTTACTAGCTTGAATTAGCCATTTTGGTCTTCGAACTCTTATATAAGATTGTGTCATTGTTCAGTCTTCTATCTATATGTCTTTATGATATAATCCAAATATTATCGACTTGTCGTATTGTCTCTTTCATGAAAACATAGAGTTATGGAACTCATGATCATATTATCGACTTATCATAATATTATTTACGTATCGTTCTATGTCCCGAAACTTGTCATATGTGTACCATTCAAATTTAGTGTACTTTTGCAATTTTATTGGATTGCCCGGTAAAATGACTTGTCAGACTGCGATAATCTTGTTGCATGTTGAACTCATACGTTTGGTTAATTAGTACTATATGTGTACTTTATACGGTATCTATTTTCGCGCGTTATCCGACAAAAATTATTTTATACCATATCAATTCCGTTTCGTATTCGATTCGAATTCACGACCGATATTATCTGCGCCGTATCCGTATACGGTACATACTATCTGAATCCGATTTCGAATCCGACAAAAAATATGATTTAGGATATGGAAAAGCGATATCCGACCGAATCCGATCCGATTGCACCCCTACTCTGTGCAGTAGCTTCCCTGTGGCATGTTGTATTTACTCGCTCAAGTTGTTGCCATCAAAATTGTCAAAACTGGTGTTGGTGTTGTATCTTTTATTCTCCTTTAATGTATAGCCGAACTTCTGCCATTTCTTTAAAAAAATAAATCCACAATCAGGATGTGAACCAAAGGAATTAAAATACTTACAAAGGAGAGAGGAATGAGCAATAATCCTTATGAGCTCGCTACCACCCAATCTCGCGCGCGCTTCCACGAGGCCCCGTCGATTTTGGTGCTCCCTTATTCCCACTCGTCGCGCTAATTAACCACAGCGCATGCTCCCTCCACCGTGCTTACAAGCGTCCATCTCTCGCGAGGACGGCGCTTGCACTTGTCCTCTTGACTGCACTGCCGCCGTCGTCCTCACCTTGGCCATGCGCTTGCATGCACCTGCGATAGCATGCATCATGCACAACAGTGCGCACGGGCAGCGGCAGCATAGATCTGCATTGTCCGTCCTCGTCCGCTGCTGCGCTCGCCCGATGCTGCCGTACGTTGTTCTCCCAGTGGCGAGCTCGACCACCAGCACGGCGTCTCAGCCTCTCAGGGGATGGCGGCGCTTGGTTTGGAAGGGAGTAGAGGAGGGAAAACCAAAGGCAGCGCATGAACAGAACAAATTTCTCAACGTTTGTAGGGACGAGAGCTATGATAGAACCGGTTACTGGGAGCTGTTGCAACGTGAGAAGTTTTTGCTTACTGAATTGCAGTTGTTGCAACAAGAGGCACTACGTGCCAGCGAGAGAAAAGGACGGGGACGAACTATAAGGTCTGGCTGTCCCACTTGTCGGCGCGGGAGGAACGCATCTCTAAGAGGAGCCCTAAATAGGTTGCTAATTGTAATTATAGGGTTTTGATGGAAAAAAGACTCCAACAGAGGTTGTATTTTGAGAAAAATTATCAAAATAGGTTTAGGACTCGGAGCCCTGTTGCTATATTTAGCAACTCTCCTCTCCGGCCCTAATGAAGGGATGAATGAAGGATTGGAGATTTAGGGCCTAATTGCTGGAGTCAATAGCTATCTTGGATCCTAATTTTTTTAGTTTAAGCCCTATTTTGAGGTATAGGACTCTATTTTAAGGCTTGACTATTGGAGATGCTCTTATAAATTTTCTTTTTGACCACGGAGGTGACCGAAATTTAAAATTTTGGCAAGATTTTAGAATTTCAATCGAAATTTGGCTAAAATAGAAAAATCAAATTTCAAATCCGGTGTTTTGGCAACTGGCAAAATCGATATTTTGGCCGAAATGATTGAAATTTCAACCATTTTCAAACCCCCGTGAAATAGTCTCCCAAGGCTAGTCAAAATTGAAAAACTATAAAAAAATCATACAAGCATTTATCTACATTTTTTATCTATTTGAATGTAAAATACTAAGTATTTGCACATAAAATACCATAAATTTAGAAATTTCGGTAGCATTTCGTCTGATTTTCGGATTCTAACACTTCAATTTGGCAACAATCAATATATATTGTAATCACAAATGATAAATATGAAATAAAATTGACACATATAACATTCACATTCACCAATATTATGATGTTGTGTCCATCCCATTACCTGACAATTGACAATTCATAAACATCTTTGAAATTCTCATTACATTACAACTTTGAAATCACGCCTGTGCATTCCATCCATTGTATTTTATTCATCACAATTGTTTTAAATATAATAAACAAGATAAATACCAGTCGAAGTATGGATGATGCCACAACCCACCGATCGGCTGAACCACCGCAAGAGGCATAATTAAAGAAGTATAAATGTGTATTGCATGAAGATGTGCTACATGAATAAAAGGATCTTGCGGACAACTATGTATTGATGTACCTACAAGTAGTAGTACGTGCATGATGCAACCTCCATCGCCAGCGTCATCAACAATTAATGACCTCGCCATACTTCCTCTCGTCGCTTTCTTGTCTCTTTCTCCTAGTTCATACATCCCAGCAGCCAGCGGACTTCGGTGTTCAGAATGCGCCATCTAGCGAATGATTCTCGACTAGTGCATGTACATGGCAAGCATATGTCATGTGTACAGATCGGTGTAGGGATCAGTGTAGTCGAACAACGACAACATGCTTGACTCTGGTAGTGACTGTACCCACAACAACGACGGCATAAGTTAGGGTTTAGGGTTACGATTTGTGATTAGGTTCAAGTTAGTGTTTAGGGTTACATAATTTGTATATATTTTTTTTGAAAATTTTTCACGTGTATTCCTTAGAAAAGGCATTACAATTCGCCACAAAAAATTGGTGCTAAATCTAACCCTATAAACATGAAAACTGATCGAATTTGTGATCATCTCGATCAAAAACCCGAAATCTCGCTAAAAAATATTGAAAGCACTGAATCAATTAGAAAGTTTTCAATTTTTTTTATCTTGACGAGATTTGAATCTCAGCCTTGGCTGAAAGACGAGATTTTTGAAAACTCAACGAGATTTTGAACCCTCGGGCAAACCCTACTACCAAATCACCTTCATTAGCAAAGATTCATTCAGAGCTCCTAATTGAAGTCAAAACCTTAATACCTTAGTCTTGGCCCGAATTCACATTTAGGCCCTCTTCTCAGACAACTCTTACGCCTTTCAGATTAGCCATTGAGGTCCCAGATTTGGGTATTTATGGGATGTTTAGTTTGATACCTAACATTGCTATGTTTAACTTTATATAGTTGCGCCGCTTTTTCACTTTGCCTAATTAACTCGTGGCCATGGTAATTAACATTTTTTTTTACAGCAAACCATATTTTACCTAAGCTTATAGTTATGGTAAAGTTAGTGATGAACCAACCATGCCCTTAGAATTGTAGTTGAAATAAAATTCTTTTAATTTGATTTATCTCGAGGGGCTTGCTCGGACTTTGACATGCACTTTGCAAATGGTGAAATGTGCAAGGGCATTAATGTTATCGAGTGCCTATATAGAATACGTGATCCTCGTATAAATTTCTAGTTGGTCGCACTTGACAGAGTTTCTAATTGGATCCTTTTCCATTCCAATGGGTCAGTCGATCGCCTTGATATGTCAGTGATGTTTTTGGCCCTCTTTCGCATAATGATGTCGAGACTGCTTCAAAGCCCCCCTCCCATCGTGGTTGCAACCGCCTTTAATTAGTTAATCATCCCTGGCCGGACTCCATTGATGCTGTCTCGCTCTGCCAGTCTGTCGCTGCACATCACTAGCGTAACAACATTCGGACGATCTCTTCAATATTCCCCCATCAACATGAACGCTGAATCGCTCAAAGATTCTCTTCCCGGATCAGCCGGCGGCACGCTGAAACCGTATGCGTGCACGACGCCATGAGCAGGAGACCAATAAATAAGGGTCTATTTAGTAGAACTTCAAATCCTAGTTTCACCTGAGATTTGAAACTTGTAAACTAAAATAAAGTGAATTAAATTTATATTTTTATCTAAAATGTAAACAAGATAATTTATCTAAACACTCTTAATGTATTCACAGCTCTACCTTCACGAACAAGATCTGGAGTAAGAACCAAGACTAGAACCTCCACCTTTCCATCCAAAAAACTGGAACCAAAGCAAACCCGTCAGGAAGGTTCCCAGCACTTGACAACCGACATAGCCAAACTGCAAAATGGCTAATTACAGCACCGACAACACCAATACAACTAGTCATCCAACAAATTACTGATAAATCGAGAGCGAAACTTCAATGCCAGAATATTGTCTCCATCTTGCCCTTCCATTTTCATCTCTCCAAATGACCTGAAGACCCAAGACTCACTGGAAGCGGTGCCCGAAGCTTTTTCTCCAACATCTTGCAAAATTGATCCAGCCTGGGCGTCATATCCTCCCTGTACAACGGCCTCCAGTCCTTCAAAGCTATAAGCATCTTTCTCCACACTGATTTTACACTTATCCAACACTGTAAACGAAAGATTATATCATTTCTATTTTTCTATAAACACTAAAGAGTAGCCGCACAAATGGTATTTAAAGCAGCATTTTTCTTATTAGAAAGCCAAAAACGAGCCACAAATTCATAATTGAAACCAATATCCAACTCAAAAAAATCACTAATCAGACCCTAGATATTTTTAGCTACAATATGTCAGTGATGTCTTGGCCCTCTTTCGCATAATGATGTCGAGATTGCTTCAAAGCCCCCCTCCCATCGTGGTTGCAACCGCCTTTAGTTAATCATCCTGGCGGACTCCATTGACGCTGTCTCGCTCGCCATCGTCATTTGCCCATCACTAGCGTAACAACATTCGGACGATCTCTTCAAGATTCCCCATCAACATGAGCGATGAATCGCTCAGCATTCTCTTCCAGGATCGGGCCGTAGAACACGCGAAAACCGTGGCATGCACGACGCCATGAGCAGAGACCAACAAATAAGGGTCTATTTAGTAGAACTTCATATCCTAGTTTCACCTGAGATCTGAAACTTGTAAACTAAAATAAAGTGAATTAAATTTATATTTTTGTCTAAAATGTAAGCAAGATAATTTATCTAAATACTCTTAATGTATTCACAGCTCTACCTTCACGAACACAGATCTGATAGAGTTAGAACTCTGTCAACCGGCCGGTCACATGCCCACATGGATCCGGGCGCGGACGGACGTCCGTTCTTACGCGCGCGGGGACCCGAGTCACGGGCGCAAAGGCAACGAAACACCATGCCGATCCAATCGTCCAGCCAACATGCTGGAGCAGGAGCACCTAGTCGAACCGCGCGCGCCTGCGGCTTCCTGAGCACTGGGGCATGGTAAGCGCCCGGCCGGCCCACACGCGGTCACGGGCTCTCAAGTCCTGCGCATAATGCAGGGGCTGGCCCTACCGCCCCCGCGACCGCTCTAAAAAATCTCGGGGTCTCGCGCAGTCACGCACCGGCCGGGCCGTGCAGGGACCAGGACTGGGCACTGCTGGGTTAATGTGTTTTGGTGAGAACCTACGCGCGCGGCTGCGCCGTACTCCTTGGACGGCGGTCTGGGTCTGGCCGATCGAGCAAAAGGTTGGTGCGCTGATGTTGCGTGCGTCACGTCAGGTCTGTCGCACCACGTTCGTCGTGTTGGGAGACCTCACGTGAATGCTTCTAGAGAGTTCCCCGGCGCAGGATTGCCGTGCCCATTTCCGCTCACGGCCCGCGGGGAGGGACATGCGTTGGCCCATCGATCGATGGGACAAGTTGTGAATTTGGTTGCTCGTATGTACGTACGTATGTATCCTCTGCTGTGCTAGAGTTTGATTGTTTCCCACATAATTTGCGATGTAATTAAAATGATGTTACGCACTCTAGATCTCTGCTCTCTCAACATTTGTAGCAGTCACAGTAAGGATCAACGCTAACTTGAGAAGCAACGGTAGAGGCCTAGGTAGAGACTAGAATCTAGCTAGAGCCAACCCTGAAGAGGTTATAGGAGTGCAAAATAAGGGCTGATAATTATAGGCGATGTGTCGTATTGTGTAGACATACAGATATTTGTTGATTCTAAAATAATTACGGTACAACGCCCTTGCTCCTCTCGCAGAAAATGAAGTCCTACTTGTGCTCTAACCATACATTGTATTGTGAGGGTGGAACGCAATCTTAGTTATCGTGTAGCGCAGGTTAAGAGATAGGGAACATGCCATGTTTGCCTTTTTATGAAACAGATATAGAATTTCGAATTGAACCGCAAATGTTCATCCCAGGTAAACTAGATCTTACACTGCTCTTGCTTGCAGTAATACAAAAAATACATGAAAACCAATTACAAGCAAATTACAACCACCCGGTGGGCACCAAATAGCAATTAAAACAAAGAGCATCGCATGCAGCTCCTTGAAGAACAAATTCTCCACTAAACCAAATGATCAGAGAAAAACAACAGACAAAACACACAGAATTAACACGATTGATCTGAATTAAGCTAGCAGTTCTACATTGAGAACCAACAGATCAAGTAGACAAAGATATCGACGAACCTAATGCATGCATGCAACTCACGGATGAACGCTATATGTTCATGCTTGCGTGCTTCTCTGCATGCAAGTACGTACTTAACCACGTAGCTTAAGCGCAAATGAAGCCACTGGGGAGGTTCTTGCCGCAGTAGTTGACGAGGAGGCTCAGCTTGACAGGAATGTCGAGGTTGATGCCAAGCACGTTCGCCTTGATGGCCGTGCAGAGGCAGACGGCAGCCTCAAGGTCGGCGAGGCCGCCGAGGACGCTGCAGCACGGCTCGACGGGCGGCTGGCCGACCTCGGCGCTAACGAGGCCCAGCACGTCGACGCACGCGGCCAGCTTAAGCGCGTTCCTGGGGCACTTATTATAGTACGGTGACGGTGTCGGGCACTTGCCGCAGGCGCAGCCGCAGGCGCTGGCCACCGTGAAGAAGAGGATCAGATTGAGGGCCACGAGGAGGAAGGCCTTGGATGCCATGGCTGCTGAAAACTCGACGGTGCAGAAGCGCTTGTACACTGCAGGGCAAGGAGGAGTGCGCTAGTGCAAGTGTGCAACTGGATGTGAATAAGCAAACTGAGGGTACGTGGGTATTTATGGGGAGAGGAGAACCAGAACTTGAAAAAAAAAAACTAGCCTCGTTTTTATCAGAATTAACACTCCCACCAACAAATTATGTTTGCGGATATTTCCCTTAAGATTGATGATTCACAATTACTGTGATATTTTATAGCTCTATATCGTGGGTCTGTGACACGATATAGTAGCATGCACTTCTATTCTCCAAGCACCTCATAAGAAAAAAATTGCGCATGAAAGTAATGAAAGGCACAAAATTTAAAGCATGTTAGAGCAACTCTAACCAAAACCCTTATATTTTCCCCCCTAAATCACTCATTTAGGGGTGGTGTAAAAATTAGAGGCACCCTATATCAAATTTGTCTCCAACCCACACTTCCTATTACTTACTCCTATTATTTATCTAAACATTATTATTACTTTACACCCATGAATTATTTACTAAAAATAGAAATAACAAATAAAAAATATTGAAGAAAATAATATGGGGAAGGAGAAAACCCTAGATGTAGGAGTGAGAAGGGGTCTCCCTAGAATAGGGGTTCCTTATAAGGGTTGGGTTGGAGCTCATATTTTTCCAATTCTCCTTATAATTTAGGATAGGAGGAGGTTTAGGGGGTGGGTTGGGCTTGCTCTTATGGGAGTTTGTAATAAAGGGTCTCACATATATGTCTTATTATTTTGCACAATAGCATGTAGTAGTTTCTAGTTTTAAAGATTGAATAGGCAAGCTTTTTCTCGAAGTAGTATTAAATTTCAGTACTAATGCATATGGACATGTTTAAGCTGTTCCTATTAATTGGACAAGTCTGAAGAGAGTCGTCAAGTAAGTAACCACAAGATAACAAGGATCTCATTGTTAGAATGTTAGCCACAGAAAACTAAAATTGTAGTTTGGTTCTTCTATACATTGTATCTCATTATAGTGCATAGTATAATCATTTTCTTTTCTGGATGTCAGGTTTTCAGAGATACTAATTGCTTTTTGCTGCTACCATCTCAAGCCATCTAGGCAAAACTTGAGGGAGGCAATATTAGCTTTGGAAGCATGCAAACCTATCAAGTATGATTGCATTATTTGCAGGTTCACCATATTGAGATTTTTGAAAATCGAAAAAATTGAGTCAAAAATCGGTAGAAATCGAATGGTTTCAAAAATTTGAAGAAAAAATTCAAAAAAATAGATTTTCACCAATAATCGCTCGATATGCCTCGATAATCGACCAAAATTTTGTAAGCGATTTTGTAAACTTGTGTTCTTCGGTGGTTGATTTTGTGAGCAATTTTCGCTTGATATTTATCAAAAATCGAGCGATATTCAGCGATTATCACGATATTTATGTCGCATAAATTTTTCTGATTTTTTAATTTTTTTAAAATTTAACAGGTTTACCGACCGGTATTATATACCGTACCAACTTGATATGGTCGATAATCGCGATATTCGAACGATTATCGATGATATTGCGAATCTGGTCTGATATGAAAAGCTCTTGATTTCCTTCGGAGTTATATCATTGAATTCACTGTTCTCTGTTTTTAGGACGGGAGGATGTTCCGGAGGAACTTGAAGCTGGAATTTTAGATGATCCTTCCTCTAGATGGTTTAGCACATCGAATCGGAAGAATTGTACGCAGCAATCAAAGGTTTTTCATTGTTTTTGAGATTGTGATTACTGCCATGTTTCCTGCCGGCAATCATACGGCGCTGCTTCAGAGATGCGACTGTCTGCACAAACATAAATATGCAAATGAGCTTCATTCGGGAGGGTAATTATTGGCATGCCTACAACGAAAGTTTTCTCTACCATGTTGTTGTCCTGCATGTGATTTCTCAATGACCTATTTACATGCATGAAGCTAATGAATTTCAGTATAACAGATTGGCAGTTTTGCAAGTGCACTGTTGAAATTAATTGGAAGGTAATTTACTAGCTGTTCTACATTCCAGTATCTTACTGCAATTGAAATTTCCTGAAGCTGCATAATGTATGTATGTAGATATTGCAGGTAGTATATACTATATAACATACAATACTAGCATCGATCATCAGCAATGTTCATCTTTTCTTTTAAGGTTCAAAATCACTTATTGTTGATCCATCTTATCTGTCATTCACCTATGGTTTCAGTCTAGATCTGCTATTTTGTGCAGGCCGACTGACTACTAGGATAGAGACTACACTGACCGTGTCATCCTTTGGCCCGACGCCGGAGATTGTTTCCCAAGTAAGGTATCTCTGTTTCTTCTCACACCCGTGCGTCCATAGCATACATGGCTATTCTTATCTGGTTATGTTCCTTTGTATCTCCATCACTCCATGCCATATGTGTAGCTGATACAAAATCTGTTACCTGGGTTTGTTTTATGCTATGTATACTAGTTTAATGAGTTGCAATAATTAGGTGAGAGGGCAAACCTTGTGGCTTGTGGTGCCCTCCTTGTGCTTTACATGTTCATTTGACCTTGGTGCAACTTCTTTGTTCAGCTTGGCTCTGTGTTAGTATCTATCTTTTTCGAACAAAGGCAGTTGCTGCATGCAAATATCCCTAGTCTCTTCTTCTAATTGTAAATTTATTCATTATCGAGGAGACTTTTATGTTCGATTACATGGATGTGCTCAAAATAAGATGATTGGGTTAGTATATTGTGGTGTGGTCAACAACGCACATAATTGGGTTGCTTCCTTAGCTTCAATTTTACCAGAATGAAGTGGGGCTTGGTGAGTCATTGGTTCGAGAGATTCGGTTGTGCGAGATCTATTTGATATCTATGAGAATATGATGGATCTAGTTTCTTAGTCGTATTTTGGATGGCGTAATGAAATTTATGTGTAACTGAATATGTACCTACGTTTGCATGTTGTATGGCGATACCGTCATGTGTAATTTGAGGCTATAGACTTCATTTCATCAACTGTGTTGCATCCTTAGAGATCTAGCCTTGTTGTGGGAGTCATATTACTTACTGCACATAGCTGAGAGCCTGGGTTTCTAATTTTATTAGAAGCATAATTCTCTCCTTTTTCACTTGAGTTTATTTTATAATTTTGAAGCTGTAGATCAGAATTTTTGTAGATATCATATTAAATTTAGTCGTGTTCTATTTTGTAGGTTAGATGACCATAGGCATTATCTGTTGATATTTCAGCCACACAGATTAGCTCGAGTTTAATGCGCTAAAATTGGTTAGTTCCATCGTCATACTCTTTGAAGTGAATATGCTCGGGATGAAATCTCTCTCATATTACTTCGTGAATTTCTTTGAGGTATTACAACCCTATTGTTAGAAGTAAAGATAACTTAACTTTTTATGACTGCACGTGCGCGATGTAGCACGCCTTATATCTAGTAATTCTAAAGACAAAACTTTGCCAAGCTCACTGCAACTTGTGTTGATATTGACAGCAAAATAGTTGTCATGCAGCTGATTTGCGTAAAAACATCACAAAACGCATGTTTGTGCATGCTTGCTTATTCCAATTGATCAGGTTGTACCTACTCTGATTTTTGTAGAATTAGTCTGCACTTACGTGCGCAAAGATGTGAATATCTTTGTGTGGTACCACGGAATGGTCCGAAAGGAAAAACACCCATTTAATTTACTAACTAGCAACTCTGCCCTCAAATGGGATTGAGGACAATTCGGCAAAGTCATTGACGTGGTTCAGTCAGTCTATCGGAAATGAGCCCTGGATTCATCATTCATGGCTGGCTAAGCCGGCCGTTGTGAAATTCGGCAAAATAATGAGGTGACAGAGGCAAATCTTCGTTTCACTGTTTGCTGAATTGAACAAAAGAAATGGCAGATTGGTGGCTAGCAAGGATACGAAGGCAAGGCAGGGGAACTCATGTGGAGGCCAGGTAGCCGTGGGCAGCGAAGGGCGTGTCTTGAGCTGGCATGATGGAATGGCCGTGACAAGGCTCCAAGAGGACGTCTCGGCAGCTTGCCGGCCTTGTGGGCCGGGTGTTCAATGCTGTGCTACCAATGCACCTTCTCCCTGGCTGGAAGGCATCAACGTCACCTCACTGGCCACTGGGTCACTTGAGACAGACGAACGAATTCCAACGGGCGCGACAGAAAGCGGTGCCGCCTATGCATAATAATCCACAGGTCGCATAGATCAAACACCTGTGTGTGTGTGTGTCTGTGGGAACTTGGAAGATCGAGACCGAGTGTCCTGAGAGAGGAGTACGACCGGACGAGGCGAGCGTATCGAATGACGATGCAAAGCTTTGGGAAGATGTGCTTCGTTTGGCTTCGTCCGTTCAAGTGGTTCTTAGACTATCTCTAGTAATTTCTCTTTATTTTCTTCTTTTTCCTCATTTTCTTCTCCATGTTCATTTCCTTTATTCCTATTATCTCCAGCAGCATCTCCTCGAAGGGTTTTATATATAAACAGATTCTCTCTCTAAATCCCTTCCGAAGGGAACCGTGAAGAGAATTCGTTGAAGTGCTTAGGATTTATCTGCGAAGAGATTTAGAGGCTGAAGGGATACCGCTGGAGATAGTCTTACACACTTTCCCCTGCAAAATTTTCTCTTTACAAAACCATATATACAAAACACGAGTGAGCTTTCTTTAGCCCGAAAGGCTAGCATCCGCGAAACCATCAGTTAGTAACATATATAGTACGTACATCCGGACTAAAGTCTTCTCTGGAGCAGCGTTTCTATGCTTTTTTTTAATGTAAGTCATATGAATTTTAAAGTAAACAAAAGAATACATAATCACAATCTATCGTTTATTTACATTTTAATATTTGTACGACCTTACAAAAGCAATGCATACCACTCCCTTGATTGTCATTAAGAAATATCTTCTGGAACCGCCAGGATGTACGTTGATCCGAAATCGACATAAGGCTGTTCATTTATTTCCAGTTTCCGAGAGCAACAAAGGCTTCGTGACAGTCTGCATTATTGCGAACCAGAAGTCCAGGACTGACAAAAAGAAAACAACATGGTATAGCTAACTATTCGAAAGATATTTTAACTGTACGTGTAGCTAATATCGATTTTTTCACGCTGCGGGATGGGGCCTCCCGGGGAAATGTTTGTGTCGTACGCAGTGTCATCGGGAAATGAGAGTATTGCTTCAATACCTTTTTTTTTAATACAAGTTATATAAATTTTAAAGTAAGTAAATTGATAAATAATTATTATTTATCATTGATTTATACTTTATTATTTATGTAACTGTTAAAAGGAAAAGTAGCAAAATATCTATGGAGAAATAAAGTATATGAGAATGCTAGCCCGCTGAGATGGTTTTCATGGTTCGCAAGATCGATTAGTTAGCACTCGGCACTAAAACAAATCCAATTAGCTTTCTATAGTTCTATAGCGATGCTTCCACTTAGTTAACAACCGCAACTGATTTTTTTCCCTAACTTCAGACAGGAAACCAACTAATTTGGACGTTTGTACCCTGTTTGGATGAGTACGTAGGCAATATTTACATACTTAGGAAAATTTTAATGCCAGTTGACCTTCAATTGATTGTGAGTTGACCATTAGTCGGACAATTTTTCCCTCGTGCAAATTATTTCTTCTATTTTTGATTTTTTTAAATAACAAATGAAGTTCAATTCTTTTGAAAAAAAAATTGTATGATTCTAGATTGCTAAAGATGGTACCATATGTTTTTCAGATTATGATCGAGTTCATATATTTTTATAAAAATCAAAAGCTAGAGCCGAGTGACTTAATTTTTATAAAAATGTATAAGCTTGATCATGCGCAGAAAAATTTATCGTACCATCTTTAGCATTCTAGGATCATACAAAAAAAATTCTAAAAGAATTGACTTCATTTGTTATCATTAAAAAAATAAAAACAGAAGGAATAATTAACGATGAGGGCAAAATTGTCCGACTGACAGTCAACTAATAAAAATGACAAAAAGGGGAAGAAGAGTGTAGAATAGTGGCAAAAATAAAACAAGAAAAAGAGTAATGGCAGAAGCGAAATTGCATACTTTTTCAATGGCACCAACAAAATTTTCCCTAGATACTTTTGTTTCATGAGAAGACACACTTGGACGAGTAAGTTGCATTAGAAATACCTCAATTTGTACGATTATAATCAAAGATTTAAATCACGGTTCACGATCCATCACGGTCAGAGATATGAAAAAAACTATCACAGCTATACTACATGTCACGGTTTACTATAATATACATATTTTTCACTATTTCAATTATATGATATTATTAATTTATATATAATGAACTATATTTAAATTTAAAGTATATGTTGTGATTGTTATATGTAGTCATACTACATGTAACATAAAATAATCTATATTATTATGTAAATTTAGGAGATGGATTTAGATTTTAGTTGATATTTATTATTTCTATGAGCTAAATTAATTTAATTTAAATATAACAAATACGATAAAAGAAGAAAATCATAAACAAAACACAATTAATGTTTAGCAATATAAAGATAATGATACATGTAACAAAGCGGGGCTATCGCGGCTACAAAAATAACGTAAATAGCTATCAATATAGCGGTTATAATAGTTGTAGCTATATTTACGGAATTTTATTAAATCACATATCGTTTTATATCTGAAAAACCTATAGTAGGGCTTGATTATACCGCGCTTTGCTCCCCAAACTAATTACTTTTTTAGCTATCTAAACTTGCAACTGTTTGCACAACAGGTCATTTTCGTTGTTCGATGGCAGAATCTGCTGACATACATAGATTCCACGTAGGCAAGAAATGCAAACGAGGAACTTCTTCACTGCTCTCCTACTGTTTTCTCTCTTTCTCCTCCGTCAAACCAGACCTAAGCTTGTCTGCGGCGAGCAGCGCTAAGTCGAGAGCACGCTGCGGCGGCATGGCTCAAGATTGCACGCAGCAACAATGCTAATGCCCGCAGGGGGTCCAAGGGCACGCGGCAGTGGCGACTGCCGACCCTTCCAATGCTTACCCTTGGCTTGGACGCCTAGCAGCAAAAGGGGGCAATCGTGCAACAAGTTCACGAAACCAAGTGATACAACCGCGCAAGTTTAGAGAGCTATCATTGTTTTGCTCTGAAATCCACCCCCTTCTTCCTTAATTACCACTCTCCTGCCAACCTGCCACCACTTTCGCCATACTTTTAGGTTGCCTCATGGCCATCCTTGCTTGATATGTGTAACAATAAGGAAACAAAATGAAGAACGCCGCGCTACATTACTAGAGGTGCAAATGCATATCCGCCCTCAATCTGGAGTCCTAGTTAAGGTATGAGCAATCGCCCACATTTCGTCTACAAGCTAAATTTTCAGGCGAACTAATTTGGTGTATGAAAGTGAACACACATGGATACCAAAGCGAACATGTGGGAACATATGTAGCAAGCTAACAAGAAAACCATGCATACCAAAGCGAAAGTGCGAAACGAGAAGTCGGTCTTCCGTACGTGCCGCCCGTGCATGCACGGCATGCAAGAGCTACACGCCGATAGATCGAGCAAGTCGGTAGGCGCGGTCTTGCCGCAGTAGTTGAGGATGAGGCTGAGGACGTGAGGCCGATGGGGAGGTTGACCGGGATGCCGCGGACGTTGGCCTTGATGGCGGTGCAGAGGCAGACGGCCGCCTCGAGGTCGACGAGGGAGCTAGCTGCACGGCAGCGCCGGGGGCATGCCCTATTAGAAATATCGTCTGAAATAGGAATGTATTTTTATATCTGTTAAAGAAGATTGATACGGCATCCATATTAGGTAGTTGAAGATATTATCTGTTGTATCAATTCTAGTCTCTTTCCTTTGCCGTATCAATCTCAAACTCAATCTCCTGTAATGCTACGCCTGGGGCTGTTCCAGGCTCATATAAATAGACTCACGCGGCCTCTACGGAGGTGATAACGCTTCCACAAAGTTTTCATGGTATCAGAGCCTTCCTCAAAATCTTCATCTAGCCATGGCAGGCTCCAGCTCCTCGATGCCCATTGCTACGGCGTTTGGGCTTCCAATCTCGGAGAAACTCAACAGGAACAACTTCGTCCTCTGGAAGATGCAAGTCCTGCCGGCCATCAGGGGAGCCCAACTTAAGGGTTTTCTTGATGGTACTGCAGCCGCGCCGGAGAAAGTGATTGACGTCAAGATCGGCGACAAAACCACGACGGAACAGAACCCCGACTATGCAACGTGGGTGGCCAAGGATCAGCAGGTTCTGAGCTACCTGCTGACGACCATCTCACGCGAGGTTCTGACGCAAGTTGGAGCGGCGCAAACGGTCGCGCAGTTGTGGGCAACTGTGGGAGAAATCTTCTCCGCCCAGACGCGGGCGCGTGCCATGAACACGCGCATCGCTCTCTCCACCACGAAAAAGGGCAGCATGACTGTCGCTGAATACGTGGGGAAGATGAAGTCTCTCGCCGACGAGATGGCGACGGCCGGAAAACCTCTTGAAGACGACGAACTTGTCTCGTACATTCTGACGGGACTCGACATGGAGTACAACCCCATTGTGTCAGCCATTCTGGCACGGGTTGAACCCATCTCCTTCAGTGAGCTACAAGCACAGATGATGAGTTTTGAAGGGCGGGTGGATCTGTGGCAAGGAGAATCACAGTCCTCCGCTAATTCGGCATCGCGCGGAAGAAGCAACAACAGTGGCCAAGGAGGTCACGGTCGCGGCCAATCTGGAGCAGGCGGCTATGGCTTTCGTGGTCGCGGCTCCAGAGGACGCGGTCGCAGTAGAGGAAACGGAGGCGGTGGACGCAAGCCTAGGTATGAGGGCAGGTGCCAAGTCTGTCTGAAGGAAGGGCATAGCGCTGCTACCTGCTGGCATCGCTTTGATCCTGACTTTGCTCCAGATGAGAGAAACGTCAATGCTGCCACCAACTCCTATGGAATTGACACAAACTGGTACACCGACACGGGCGCCACCGACCACATCACCGGCGAACTAGACAAGTTGATCGTCCACGACAAGTACAATGGCAATGACAAGATTCGCACGGCAAACGGTGCAGGTATGAACATTAATCATATCGGTCATGCTATTGTTCGTACTCCTGATCGTAATTTACATCTAAATAACGTCCTCCATGTTCCTCAAACACATAAGAATCTGGTCTCAGTTCATAGACTCGCTACTGATAATCGAGCCTTCCTTGAATTTCATCCCGATTTTTTCTTAATTAAGGATCAAGCCACGAGGAGAATAATTTTGGAAGGCAAGTGTAAAGGGGGTCTCTATCCTCTTCCTGCACCAAGCAAGGAGGTCCTCAGCGTAGTGGCTCCATCTTCGTCTCAATGGCACAGTAGATTGGGTCATCCTTCGTTTCCCATAGTCCAAAGAGTCATTAGTAAGAATAATCTTCCTTGCTCCAAGGAAGTGAGTACAAGGTCTGTGTGTGATGCTTGTCAGCAAGCAAAGAGTCATCAACTTCCGTATCCTCAGTCAAGTAGCGTGTCTCAATTTCCTCTTCAATTAATTTTCTCAGATGTATGGGGTCCTGCACCCGATTCTGTTGGGCGTAAGAAATATTATGTGAGTTTTATTGATGATTTTAGCAAGTTCACTTGGATATACCTCCTCAAGCATAAATCTGAGGTTTTTAAAATCTTCCATGAATTTCAGACTCTTGTTGAGCGTCGTTTTGATCGAAAAATCATAGCTATGCAAAGCGATTGGGGTGGAGAATATGAGAAACTGAATTCCTTTTTTCGTCAGCTTGGAATCACACACCTTGTGTCTTGTCCCCATGCACATCAACAGAATGGGGCAGCTGAACGTAAACATCGCCATATTGTTGAAGTTGGTCTATCCTTACTAGCCCATGCGTCCATGCCTCTAAAGTTTTGGGACGAGGCCTTTCTTGCTGCTTGCTATCTCATAAATCGCACTCCCAGCAAAATCATCAACTATTCCACCCCCTTGGAACGTCTCTTCAATGAAAAGCCTAATTACTCTATGCTCCGCGTGTTTGGGTGTGCTTGTTGGCCTAATCTTCGACCCTTCAACGCTCGCAAACTTGAGTTCCGTTCCAAACGATGTGTGTTTCTTGGCTACAGTAATCTTCATAAAGGCTTTAAATGCCTTGACATTCCCACCGGGCGTGTATACATCTCTAGGGATGTTATTTTTGATGAAGCAGTTTTTCCTTTCTCTGATCTTCATCCAAATGCTGGTGCTCTTCTTCAAGCTGAAGTTCATGTTCTTCCTTCCCATTTGTTTAATTTTCCTATTCCTCAGGGTACTACAATACATGATTCTGATTTGATTAATAGTTCATCTGCATCTTCCGTCCATGCTAATGCTCCTGTTGCAGAAAACCTGGCTACAGAACATGGAAATATTGGTGATTTTATGCAGGGGGAGTTTGGCTCGGGTACCGGTGTTGATTCTCCTGCCCCTTCTGCGACAGGAGTTGCTGGTCAGGACGTTCCCGTAGCAAGTGCGCGCTTCGTTCTGGGCGAACCACAATCTGTTGCGTCGCCGACACCTACGTCCTCCGGTACAAGGCGCGACTCCAGTGCTGCCACGCAGGGGGAGCAACGTATGGCGGGTCCCACTGATCACGCCAATCATGTGCCCATGCATGCGACTGATACTAGAACCGAATCATCTACACCAGAAGAACAAATGCTGCCGCCAGTTATATCTGCGTCAACACCAGAAGAGGTTGGGCGACCACAAACTCGAGCACAGAAAGGTATACGCAAACCAAAAGTCTATACAGATGGGACCATCAGGTATGGGTTTCTTGCTACAGTTGAAGAACCACATGATTTAAAAGAAGCTCTAGAGAATAAAGATTGGAAAAAGGCTATGGATACTGAGTATGAGGCTCTTGTCAAAAATAAAACATGGCACCTAGTTCCTCCTAGCACTAGCAGCAATATTATTGATTGTAAATGGGTTTACAAAATAAAAAGAAAACCAGATGGCTCAGTAGATCGGTACAAGGCCAGGCTTGTTGCAAAGGGGTTCAAGCAACGCTATGGCATTGATTATGAGGATACTTTTAGTCCAGTGGTAAAAGCTGCTACTATCAGATTAATTCTATCTATTGCAGTATCAAATGGTTGGAGCCTTCGCCAGCTAGATGTTCAGAACGCGTTTCTTCATGGAATCCTTGAAGAAGAAGTGTTCATGAGGCAACCACCTGGGTATGTTAACAAGCTGCAACCAAATTATGTCTGTAAACTTGATAAGGCATTATATGGGTTGAAGCAGGCACCTAGGGCCTGGTATTCTCGTCTCAGCATGAAGTTGCAGGATCTGGGTTTTAGACCATCACGAGCAGATATCTCTCTTTTCTACTATAACAGAGAAGGGATTAATATTTTCCTGCTTATCTATGTTGATGATATTATTGTTGCTAGCTCCTCTCAAAAGGCTACACTGACATTACTACAAAACCTGAGTTCTGAGTTTGCTCTAAAGGATCTTGGGGAGCTTCACTACTTTCTGGGAATTGAAGTTAAGAAGGTACGTGAAGGAATACTCTTGACACAAGAGAAATATACAACTGATCTGCTGAAACGTGTAGGAATGACAGATTGTAAACCGGTCAATACTCCCATGAGTGTGAGTGAGAAGCTGACGGCACATGAAGGAGATCAGTTGGGAATGTCAGATGCAACTCAGTACAGAAGTATAGTTGGAGCCCTTCAGTATCTAACATTGACTCGACCTGATATTTCGTTTGCGGTAAATAAGGTATGCCAATTCCTACATACACCCACCACAATTCATTGGACGGCTGTTAAACGTATCTTGAGGTATTTGAAGTATACAATTGGTTTGGGACTAAAAATACAGAGATCCATGTCAACTCTTGTCAGCGCCTTCTCTGATGCTGATTGGGCTGGGTGTATAGATGATAGGAGGTCAACAGGTGGGTTTGCTGTTTTCTTGGGATCTAATCTCATTTCATGGAGTGCAAGAAAACAAGCCACGGTATCAAGGTCGAGCACAGAAGCAGAATACAAATCTATGGCCAATGCTACGGCAGAAGTTATGTGGATACAGACTCTATTGCATGAACTAGGTATTAAAGCTCCGAGAGTAGCTAGATTGTGGTGTGATAATATTGGAGCCACGTATCTATCAGCCAATCCAGTGTTCCATGCTAGAACAAAGCATATTGAGATTGATTTTCACTTCGTCAGAGAAAGAGTGGCACAAGGACTTTTACAGATTCGTTTTGTGTCAACCACAGATCAAGTTGCAGATGGTTTCACCAAGGCATTGCCGGTCCGACAGCTTGAAGAATTCAGGAACAATCTTAACTTGGGTAAGTTATGATTGAGGGGGAGTATTAGAAATATCGTCTGAAATAGGAATGTATTTTTATATCTGTTAAAGAAGATTGATACGGCATCCATATTAGGTAGTTGAAGATATTATCTGTTGTATCAATTCTAGTCTCTTTCCTTTCAGTATCAATCTCAAACTCAATCTCTGTAATGCTACGCTGGGCTGTTCGAGCTCATATAAATAGACTCACGCGGCCTCTACGGAGGTGATAACGCTTCACAAAGTTTTCATGCCCACCTTGGCCTTGATCAGGCCCAGCACGTTGGCGCACACGCCGAGCTTGAGCGCGTCGCGGGGGCATTTGCCGAACGACGACGGCGTGGGCGTCGGCGTCACCGGGGTCGGCGTTGGGAGTAGGGGTTGCGGCCGCCGGTCAGACACCCAGCACGACGAGGTTGACGGTGAGGAAGAGGGCGAACGCCTTGGACGCCATTAGCTCACAAGTGGCGGCTAATTAATAAGCTAGGCTTTTAAGAGCTCCTATTTAGCTAATTAGCTTGCTTGTGACGGTTTGGTTACGCTGTTTCTTATAGTCGAACCCAGGGATTAGTTAATGGAAAAAAATTATGTCACTACTACGAAAACATCATCACGCACGGTTACAAAGCGTCATCGATATCTGTTTTGTGAACCGTCAAGAATAATAAGTCTGTGATGAAGGAGCTCATCGAGACGGTTCTCTACCCGCTCGAAAATATATATCACGACGGTTTATTAATACAACCGCTCAGGAAATTAAACTATCGCAGCACGGTTGTAATTTGAAACCGCTGTGATAACTAAATATCACTGACGGTTTCAACTCACAACCGCTGCGTGATAATTTAATTCACGCAGACGGTTATTATTTAAAACCGTCTGTGATAAGTTAATATCACAGAGCGGTTTCAAATAAGAACCGTCTGTGGATGGCCTTTTTTTTCACAAATAGAACCTCCATTAGTTATGGTGTTGTTAGAAATTTCCATCAATATTTCTACTTGATATTTATAAGGCACAACCGATTATAGATGTTGTAATTGAATATCGCACTTCCTATATGCATTGAGGCATGGTTTGTCCGATCAGGATAGACTTAAAATATAAACATTTGTAGCTTTTCTCTCCTTGTTATGATAATGTTGATGGAACTTCGACTAATAAATCAACAAGACCCTTGACATTGAGCCAAGACACAACCACGCCTTATCTATAACCAAGGCTGTCTTCTTCCGAAGTTTCACTCATGTTGCCACGCTCCATCGGCTTCCTTCCGCCTTCTTTCTCCATTCAAGTTGTGTTCCAAAGTCCTTCCCGCAAGGAAGACCCGACTTGCAATCACATTTATTCAATCTTTAATTACCCTACCTAAAGTAATCTATCAAGTACATCTACAATTTTACCAAAGTACCATGTTCGATCTCCCACTGTGGCACGACGGTGACGCCAAGACAAGAGCATGCCGTCCGGCCACTCAAGACCGTGGCACTACTGGTGACCTCGCAAGAAAGCCACTTCAGATGGCATGAAGCAAATCACACACTCTAGTGTGACCGTTCGATGGAGAAGACTGTGGTTGCCGCCGCCATGCCAGCCTTTGCCGGTCTTGGTTGATTTATTAGTCGAGTTCCATCAACTTTATCATAACAAGGAGAAAAAACGCTACAAATGTTTATATTTTAAGTCTATCCCGACGGACAAATCAAGGCCTCAATGCATATAGGAAGTGCAGATATTCAATTACAACATCTATAACTGGACGGTCTCAGAATATTGATGCAGAATACCTAAGTAGATGGAAATTTAAACAACAACCCATAAATAATGGAGGTTCTCACGAGGGTGTAGGAAAACATCTAGTTCCAACAAGCAAGACATTGTTAAGTTGTTGCATTCAAGATGAGCAAATATGTATTAAGGATAATATCATGTGACAATACAATGAATCGCATAAACAAGAATAACCGCAAGTTTTTGACATATTTTCCGAATTAATGAATATCATTTGACAATTGTACAACTCAGAACTTATAAGGCTGCGTGGAACGCGCCTTTTTATGTATTACTTGGGTGAGCAGAAGAAACAAACTCTCCCTCTAATGTTGCTCAAATCGGCCCGACTCAACGCAGCTTTAAATCAGATCGCTACTTTCTTTAGCTTATTTATGGTTTGCATGTTGTAGCAAACATAAAATCCACATAGGTTATTTCCTGACCTTGCCGGTGGCATCGCAAATAAAACCTACTAGTTCTAGAGTCACTATTACGGGTTTGATATAGAATTGTTGTGTATAGCGGATACCGAAAGTTCAAATCATGATGTAGTTTAGTCCAATCTTTCACGTGTTTGAACGCCTACAAGATTGCAAAAGGTTAGCCTAAGCCATTCCAATAGCAATATAAACTCGAACAACTTACACGACCATGTACGAGGAAACGTGATTACCGGTGAGTAATTTTGCGATAGGTGTCAAGTCGTGGTTTCCGCCACGTCCGAATCAAGGTACTTAACCCGTTTGTGGTCGGTTCAATTACAATGAGAACTCAAAGGATACCTACACGTATATCACAATCGACAATGAACAAAACAGAGTTGTATGCACAAGATGCACTAAAGTATAGTATGTGGTAGCACTTACCCCGGTTATGGGGTATAAGTATGAATTTTTATCTTTTGTGCTAGCAATGCCTCTATCACGATTTCTCGACTATGTTTATATCATCATCCATTGTTTGCTTTGAGACTATATGGGGTCGAGGAAACCGATCGATAGTTTCTTCTCGTCGCTTCAAGTTGCATGTATCTATATATACAAAGGCGATTATATATATATTGGAGGACATTTATCACTATTAGACTAATGTAGACCGTGATAGCACACACTTACAAGGTCCAAAGATCTTATGAGTGCGGCGCCGATGGCGCCGAGGTTGTAGAGATGGAACAAGTCCGTAAAATCGACCGTGAAGAAGCCCTCACGAGTCGTTGAATAGATGTTCATACTTGAACTTAACGCCGATACTTGTTGTAATGCTCACGCCTCGCTTTCCAAATTTCTTGGGTGTACCACTTATGCAATTGTTGGCAAGATATACTATGAAGTTACGCTGCCTTTCGTTAGTAACGGCTCTCCTAGCTTGTATTGTTTAGCCAACTCACAGATGGATAGTCAACTTGTTCTTGCCGCTTCTTTCTTCTTTTTGCCCTTGCCTTTTTTTGTTTTGTATGAACCCTTCACGGAGAGGAATGGGCAGGAAAGAGGTCAACATTATGTACATCAAGTGGAGTCCGCTTTCACGATCGCCGATTTGGTAGCCAACCGATCGACGGCGATACAATAGGCGAATCGATCGTCGCGATTGTTGCATGACGTATAAGGCAACCAGGAGATGTCGCCGCTAGGCCATTGGATGAATGTGCCAATGGCATCCCCAAGTTTCACGATCTCGCTGCTCGCGGCTTCAGAGATCGACAATTTTGAAACTATCAAACACCCCGCCCACATTGACCTTGGTGAAACCTTGCTATGATGGTACTGCACCATGGTCCCTTTGGGGATGGATACGCCATGCCCCAAGCAGCCGCCGAGGAACGGTGCCATTGCTAATTCTCACTTGGAGATTGCACCGCATGGCCACCTTAATGTCACATACAGATAAGTCCCGCTTATGTTCATCTATGTCACTTGGAGGAACGGATGCACAAATTGCTCTACTTCAGCATTGGGCTGACTTATGACATACTGGGCTTGTGCAGATTTCTTTCTTGATTGGTGAGCCTTTCCTCGAGGATTCTTATCCTTTCATGAAATTCTTCTCTCGCCTCCCTAAACTCTTCTCTCAACTCTCCTCTCAACTTGTCCTCCAAATTCTTTATAAGATTTGACTCAAGCCGCTCTAATTCTCTTCTTATTTCGCATATGTGGAAGTCGTTCGAATCCAGTTTTCCATGGAACAAAAACCCTTTGCCTCTTGTACGACAGTGGTGTTCCTTGTTTCCCAAGGCTATGGACAGGCATCTTTCTCTCTCGCCTAGGAAAAAGAGCCATCGCACGATTGTGTACTCAACGCCACCGCAAGATCCGGACAAGTTATTTCACTTATGAAGTCATGGACTAATTACGAAAATTGGTAGTTCGATTTATATATTACCAGCGTTGCGCATTTCCTCGTCCGCTGGGTTTACAAAGGAGACGGCTATGGAGGACGTGGCATCCGACTCGCTCGCCTAGCCGCCTCGCACGCTGATCTGTGGATCGGCGGAAATGGCGCGATACCCTCCTCGCCCTCCCCGTCCCCATTGCGCCTTCTTCCCGTAGCCAGAGCGAAGAAGGCGTTAGTCTGGGGGGTGAGTGTTCTTGCTTGCAAGGCCTTGTTTGCTTCACCGTGACGCATTAATTGCCTCGCGGGTCTTCATCCCAACAAAACGCCCCCACGTGTCCTCATCAATGAACCCATACTTGAGTATGGAACCGATCTTTCTTGGACGTAGTCTACTAAAAGCGATGCTTGAAGGTCTTCCATGCCTTTCCTCGCCGCTAGCAAAGGCATACCGCCGCACTAGGGGAGCGGATTCTTCCGAATGTTGAACGATGAAAGAATTTCCGCTAGCAAGGCATTGCGAGCCTCAATAGTCACCAACCTCCGAAAAGATAGCGTGATTGGAACCCGCTCGGCTACTATCCCACACATACTCAAATGCATTCGCCGCTTTTTTGGCTTTCTAGGGCCCCATCATTTGGATCGATCTCGTAATGGTATATCGGTCTGCTGGCCTTTTGTTTGGTCCTCTCTTGCAACTGGGTTCATTCTTCTTTTGAGGGCACATCATGTCCTTCTGACGATGGATTAGAGGACTACATCTTCTTTACAAGTTAAAATAGTTTCAAAGTAACTAAAAGTGAAGAACAAATAAAATCACATTAGAGTGAATGAGTTTGTGGATACCATGGCTTGTTATTAGCCTTTTAAAAGAACTAGCCTAAATGGCTTGCTATTAGCCTTTTAGCAAAAGAAGCGAACTAGGAGGTTGCCGAACTTAATTAAAATTTCGCAAAGACCTCCCCTAAAACTAGGACATCCACACAGCAGCAAGCTGTAAGAATACATATGGATTCAACCATTTGACAGCTAACAATGATAATAGAATGTAAGCTCAGATCTCACATATGAACATGTACAAGATACGAATAAAGCAATTAGCATAAAGCTCATATTGATTGTTTGAATGTTCTCATATGTCAAGTTGCCTTAAAAGGCCCTCCTCGCCACAATGGACAAGTAATAGACTAGATTGTGACAACTTTATCTCAATAACAGATTTAATACTTGACAGTTTAAGTATAAATCTACTCAATTGGTTATCTTATATGCATATTCACTAACTAAGCATATAAAGACAGGTTTGCAATAGAGCTAATCAAATATATATATATATATATATATATATATATATATATATATATATATATATATATATATATATATATAGATCAAAAGGTTTCTGCTTTTATTCCAGACCATGTACAACCACAAAGACCATCGCTCCTAGCCAACCACAAAGATGTACAACCACAAAGACCATCGCTTCCTAGCCAACCAC